>JASDQU010011221.1:2806-19149 GCA_032191745.1 Picea mariana
GGTCTCTTTTCTGCACATCCCCTCTCAGCAGTCCTGCAATGATTCAAAATGTTATTCACATTCATTGACCTCTTCCTGTAGGTCCATTTACATCACATATTCATACTTATGAGTTTTCCATAGTCCTTGGCCAGTCCAGTTATATTTACAAACTGGGGGAAACAGGGTGTTACATTCACATAAATCAAAATCCAGAGAGGAGTTAGACATACCTTCAACCATACATTTACCATGTAGTAGTGGAGGACCCTTCTCTCAGATATGCCCCAGTCTTTGATGCCACAACATAACCTTTTCTCCAGAGACTATAAGAGTTTTTTCTTCTTCAACTCCAATATCGAGAACAATGGAACTATTACACCCATCGCTAATAGTTCTTCCTTCCAGCTTATATAGAGTTCCAATCCAAACTCCCTTCAACAACACCATTTCTCCTCGAACCATCCTGCAAGTTTCCTTTTCAAATATTGTTTTTTCCTCTGCATCATCCCTTTTTCTTCCAATTTTTTTTTTGGGCAATCCTGAAATGTGTAGAACACCAGGCACTGTTCTAATCCTTCCATCTATGAGCCTCAACTTGAATTTTCCTCCTCCTATGATTATGGTTGTCGAGTAATCACCGAGGAAAACATTACCTCCATCATACCTTTCATATTCACAGAACCACTCCCTGTGGGGAGTCATATGAAAGGATGCACCTGAGTCAACCAACCATGCCTCATGATATGCATGTGTGCTTAAAGAAGCCAAGTACACATCCCATCCTTCTTCCTTGGAGGTATTTTATTTCGTAGAAGGAGATTCTTCAAATCCCTTCTTTTCTCAAATTTCGATCTATGCTACTTCTTGTAGTTCCCTTATTTTCAACATCTCCAACATACCTTTACAAAAATTCCGACAGATTTATATCCACCCTTATAATTAGATCTCCCACTTGAGGACTTAGATCTATTTCTTTCCTGGGAGCATCCTCTTGCAAATAATTCATCTATTCTCTATCCTTCCATGTTCTTTAGTAGAATCTTCTCTGACAACAAGAATGAGACCACTTCATCAAAATTCAAGGCAGTTGCATTACTACCTATGGCCACAATAAGACTATCCCAAGAGTCTAGTAAAGAGAAAAGTAAACTGATACACTTATATTCATCTGAAATTTTAATCTCAATAGATACTAACTAACTTACCACAGTATTGAAGGTATTCAAATGCTCTTCCACCAAGTATCCATTTCTCATCCTCAGGTTATACAACTTCTTTCTCAGGAATATTTTTTTTACTAGGGAATTAGATTGATAAAAATTCCCCAACTTATTCGATAAATCCTTGGTTGTAGCGTCCTATGACACATTCAGTAATACTAAATCTGAGAGACACAGTCGAATTGTTCTCTTCGCCTTCCGATCCAAATGTTTCCAGTCATCTACTGAAGTTCCTATATGTGCAGTACCTGGATCCACCGCGATCCACTGATCTCTGTCCACCAACAGATATTCCATCTTGAGCTTCCACATCTCAAAATGTTTCCCATTAAACTTTTCCATCTCCATTTTTGAATTGCTTTCCATTTTTCTTCACCTGAAGAATAAATACCACACATCTCCCACTGTAACAAGTCTTATCACAGTCTCGAGCCAAACCCTTGACCACAAAGGTGTCCCCCTGAAGCCAATAATTGCTCTGATACCAAATGTAGATTTTAACCTTGTACAATTATTTACTGCAAACATATTTTCAGTAAAAGAACAGAAAAGATATACTAGAAAATACACACATTACACAGATATTTTTCCCCTGGAAACCCAAACTAGGAAAACCAACATATTCTATATTCATTCACTTCATAAATTGTTTACAATACAATATACATATAGGAGCTAATGAAATAAAAAACCGTAACCCAATGACATGGATTAGTCAACAACCCTAATTCCTTAACTGGAAATAGAAAACCATCGACAAAAACCATGTGCTGAAAAACCACCCAACAATGGACATGAAAAACGAGGAAAAAAGTGACACGTTTCCCGAGGAAAAAATAACACATACCCAACATAAAGTGTAGGAGTTGCACAACAAAAGTCTTCATAGTTGGAACTTGTTATTCACTTTGCATGGATCCACATGTAAGACACTAACTAGATAAAAACCTTTAACACTGGAGAAAAAATTATACATGCTTCAGATTTTCTTACTTGTCGACAACAACAAGCTTAGATGATTTCCTTCAAGAACATGCATGTCTTTTGATGTTTCTTCTACAACTTCTAGTACTTTCTCTGTAGTTTTGAATGTTGCACCTCAATATATTAATATTTTTGTTGCAGCTCTTTTATCTATTGTCTCATACTGTCATTTTTTTGATTGAGGGTTTGCAACTACTTCTTACTTTCCTCCATCTCTTCAACTTTATGCTTGATCTCTACTTTCACTATGTTTCCATTTTTAAGCTCATTCTCTTCCTCAGCAAGCCTATTGAGATCAATCGAGAGCTTAGTTTTCCTAGGTTTCATCTCATACCTGGGTTTATTCTCAGGTTTATTTTCAATGTTGTCTTTCACAGGTTCATGTGCCATCAACATTTTCCCCTTGCCTATGGTTTGGTCTATTCTACAACCTTCTCTGGGACATGATCTGTTTCTGGACTGGTCTCTTCAAAATTATGCTCTCGGTCTGAACCTATTGTTATAACCCTAATTTGCACCATACATGCTTACCTGGCATCAAGCCATCTCAGATCCCTTCTTTTCCAAAGCACTGTTGAACAACTCTTTAAAAAACCTTATTTATAAGGGCCCACACACCCTACTCCATTACTGCACGAGTGTACATGCTAGCTGACCTAAAATAGCCCACGTGGACCGACAAAAGCATGAAAAAAGGAAATTTGCCGACAGAACACACAGCTTTGGGTGAGTTAACCGAAACTCCCAGCCATGCATGGTTGAGGGTTCATCCAAATACCTAGCTTCTTCTAGCTTATAAAAGAAGGGTTAGGGGTCCTATTTGGAAGAGGAGAATAAGAGTAAAAAAACTTTGCCCAATTGCATATTCCCATTGTCCCAACCCTTTAGCCATCCTTGTGCAAAGAGAGATACAAAGTAAAGAAGTTGGAGAACATTTGAACAGGAGCCCAGGATCAGGATTCGCGGAGCAATGGCCGGTCTCCACATTATAATTTGATTCATTAAAGTTAATAATAAAGAAATGCTTTTCCAATCCCACTATATGAGTTCTTCATAGTTCGGTAAAAATATGTTTGAATCTCTAACCCATTAGTATGTAGGTAAAATGCATGTGTAGTTTGTTGTTTGTTTTGTATGCAGGTCAGCCTTGGGAGGAGAGCTTCCAACAAGCGGTCAAGCATGAAGAAGGATCGACATCGACCATCCGGAACAAGGTATGTTGGTCTAACCATGTATTCACTGAAAAGAAATGGGGATTAGGTCTGGGGATGAAGGTAGAAAGTAGGTTTCTTTTGGTCATATCTGCATGCATAATATAACCCTATTTTCTAGTCCATAGGGGGATTTCTCACCACAACAGAATTGGCGACCATACTGGGGAAGTCTCTAGGGTTCCTGGGAGTATTTTTGGGTAGTTTTAAAAAACTGGTTTTCTTGCCTATTTTTTTGAAGTTTCTGCAAAGTATGAGCTAGCAGAGAGTCTGGTTTTCCATACCAGCTATCTCTGTTATTTGCTTGACTGTGTTTTTTCGAGACCCATAGAGGTACACGTGGCCTGCATAAGGTTTGCATGCATGTACCCACGCCCTACTCTCTTACAGCCCCCGTGTAAACGCTAGCTGAAGAAGTAGCAATAGCGTGTAGATTCCAGAAAATTTTTGAGGCAGTCATCCTCTTCCCTGTTAGAATCAGTCATTCTCAGGGGTTTTCTAGAATTCTTTCTAAGTCTTGGTTGTTTGCAGTCTTGTATTAGATTGGTTTGTTTTACGATTTTTTTCCTTACATTGTTTGCTTGTTTCTGTTAAAGAGAGTGTCTAAGCCTTCAAGAGATCCTGGTTCTCAATATCAGTGGTATCTTCCTGGTTTGGATTGTTTATTTTTAGTTGTTTCATAGTTTTAGAGATACACGCGGCCTGTATAAGGCCAACACGTGTTTACACGCCCTCTGGCTCTACACAGCTTGCATGCACACGCTTGCTATTGGATTGTTAGTAGTGTGCTTGTGCAAGATAGTTTTTGTTGAGGGTAAGGCAGTCACCCTATCCCTTGACAAGATTTATACCTCTCAGGTTTTTGAATCTTTGTCCTAGCAGTCAGTATCTTAGGGTTGATCTTAGCCTTACCTTGCTTTTTTTTTCATTTAAAAGTTGTCATTGAATTTTTTTTTAGGGTTTTTAGACAAGTGTGAGAGTCATTTTTTAAGTTGCTAGTGTGTGATTTCTTGAAGTGATTCTTTGCGATCTTCGATTAGGCCAGAATTGTTTTTCTTGTTTTTTTACTTGTTGGTATTTTTCCTTTTTGCTTTATCAATATTTAAATAAATAAAAAAATCTCTTTCATTTTCTTGTTTGGTTGAAAAGTGTGATTTTGCATTAGTAGCCAGAGAAAAATCATTGTTTTCTTAAGTTCTTAATAGTTTACTTAGATCGTAAGTAGATCGTAGTCGAGTGAAATCCTTCTTTAAGTTTTCTGATTCAAAATATCTTAGAAAAATAAAAAAAAAATTGAAAAGTTGTTGAAAATTTGTGTTAAGTGAAATTTTTTGTTTCCAATTTTCTGTTCATTTTTTACTTTCGTCTTTCAAACATCATTATTTTCACTTTCATACCCCTTGACATAAGACAAGCCATACAATTAATGCTAAATCTAAAATTTATTAGACTTTTATGTTTGTAGGGTTAACCAACTAGTTCAGGATTAGGGCCTTGGATTAGGTTGGAGAGGAAACTCTTCAAGGCCATTAAAATCAAACATTGGAGTTTGAGTTAGGGAGTGTCCAAGTCTAGTATCGTGAAAGTTATTTGGGATTCCCCTCTAACATAGGGGATAAACACGAGGTCGCATGCGGAAAGGTAGTGGAGATAACCCCTCCAAAGCTGGACCAATCATATTGGAGAACACATATAAAGGGCTTGTTTTGCGATTCCGTCGATTGCATTTTCCACGGGGCTTCGTGGGTCTCAAATCCGTTCAAGGTCCTCAGTTGTCTTCCGGACCACTTGCTTTCGATATCCTTGACAGGTTTCGGGATCGATACCCTGCTCATTGTGGTCTACCCGACTTTCGACTGTACCTGCCTCGTGACTGTTCGCGCGTTAGCAACCTAGTTCCCTATCTTTTTTAGGGACATACATAGGTGACTACAAGGGTATACCATGGTACCTAGAATAGACATCAGGCCACGCTTTGCAGAGTATACCCGAAGGGTACTTCCATTTTCGAGTTTCACTTGCACCAGTAAGTTGATCTAGTGTTGGTTGTTGTAACTGTTCTTCCAAGTAATTTAGTGTTTGCCTGTCTTATCTGCTAGGGACTGTTTTAGTGCATGTTGTTTTTGAACGGTTAGACTACCCTAGTGTGTCTTTGATCTTCTCACACAAGTGAGGATCATGAGCTTCGTCGGTCATGAAGGCTTCTTGGCCTGTCGCTAGTTACACTAGAGCCACCCCTGCCACCACTAAGGCGAAAGCTAGACCAACAAGGGTATTTTGAAGCGACTGGGTCACAAGAAATTGTGCATGACCAACATCCAAAGGAATCGACCGTTTTAGACCTTGGAGCACAAGATTTTGGTCTGGTTGAAACCTCCACCACTGATCTTTCAGCACCCACCATGGTACCGATTCATCTTTACGAGTGCCAGACAGTGTTGCACACAACAATGGAAACAAATGTTGTTACTCCTTCTGGGAATTCTTCAATTCCCACTATGGTTGTCACCACATGAGAGTTTCCACCTCCTAACCCACCGTCACCTGTCTGAGCCACCATGGTCTTGACTGCCTCTACATCGCACAGTGGTCTGATCCCGTCTTTGGCGGCGGCCACAACCCCTTTCACACCAAGTGCGACAGGCCCTCCGTTCTCATACAAGATGCCTAGTTCAGGTACAAGTCCTGTACTTTCCTATTCCACTTTACAGACTTTAGGTCTAGGGGCAGGGAGCTCTAAATCTCCTTTGTAAGGACACATGGGGGGCATTCCTACTCCTTTTAATGCTTTTCCTTACGGGGGAGGTCATATACCTCCTTCGTCCCCTTCACTCGGTGGCTCGCATCATCAAACCGTCGTGCAACTTGCACACCATAGTTTACTTGGAGCGGAGAGTCAAGGACCACCTTCGCATAATATGCCAGTAGGTTCGACACCATTTTCTTTATTCAGTGCATTTAGTAACAACGCCTTCTCGTCAGCTACTTTCCCAACTGGGGGCAACCCCAGTTTCGGACAACCTATTCCTATGCAGGGTACTATTCCTGCACAAGGGACACACCCAGGAACTTCTTCCACAGCAGAGCCTTGGAATTCTTGGCAGAGATCAGTTCCCTCATCAGGAATGCCAATCTGGGGTAATTCTTTTCATAATCAATGGAACCCCGGACAAAGCACTATTCCTATCCCCACGGGATTGACATGGAGCAATCCTTCCCAAATTCCTTCGAATGTAATGCATGCCCAACCATCTATGTCCTATTTCAGAAATCTGTCGATGATGTCTCCTCACACGCAAAATCAATATGCTATCCATGGCCATGGTTTCTACCAGAATCCGGGCCAGCAGCCGAACGTTTCCTGGCAACCTGGTGCCAGTCAAACTCCAATCCCCTTTTTCCCAGGTTATCACCAACAACCCAATCTACCCTTCCTAGAAACCTTGCATTTGCCAGACTTGACAAGGTTGTTGAATGACCCTATCTTTCATGATCCGCGTTGGCCTCCTATGCCGACGAAGTTTCCTTTAGACATCCCAAAGTTCAAAGCAAAGCCTAATGAAGATCCAAGAGATCATGTGACTACCTTCCATCTTTGGTGCTTATCTAACTCGTTGAAAGACGACTCCGTACAATTGCGATTGTTTCAACGTACTCTCATTGGGAGTGTCGCAAAATGGTACATTGAGCTCGACCGCTCAAGATACTCTTCCTTTGGTGAACTAGCAATGGCTTTCCTAAACCATTTCCAGTTGCCTATGAGATACGACGTTGGCACCGAATTGCTGGCCAATTTCTCACTAACTAAAGTGGACCATATCTCTAATCACATTCGAGAATGGAGACACAAAAAGAGTTTAATTAAGGTACCAGTCCCACCAGCATTCCTGCTTGAGTGGTTTCTTAAGTCTTTGGTCCCACATTTGTCCAAAGACGTCGCGACGTCGGGAGTATTTTTCGAAGAAGATGCCATCATGAGAGCTCAACAACTTGAGCTAATCTATTCTCAATCTGGTTTATTATATGAGATCTTGCCAAATGCACCACACTCAATACTTGATAAAACTAGACAGAGAGTTGGATCACATCGTGATGGTATTGTTGGTTCAGCACAAACAAAGCCCGTTGAGCAACTAACGAATCAGTTGCAACAATTATCTATACAACACACAATGGCCAGCCAAACTACTGCTTTGGCTGCTCCCCCTACCAAAACGTCGGATATACACAGAGTGCAATTGACTAATCCAAAGGCCACCCAACAACCTGAAGGAAAGAAAAAACAACTAAATAAGGGTAAGGGGGATAAAAAACCTACCGATAATGCTAGTGGGGACAACACTGAGAAACGGAAGGTGAGGTATCCATGCAATTTGTGTGTGGAAGACCACCCAACCCATCTATGTCCTCAGCTTGTAGACGCCCAAAAGTTTGTGGCGCAACAACAGCCTGTTGTGTTAACCAATCCTTTTCAACATGGGCAAAATCTAACTCAAGCCTCTGCAAGCACGGAAGGGGGCAGCCAAGGACCCTCTCCGTATTCAAACAACCCAACATCCACGAATGTATATATGGGGAAGGGTGATGCTTTTATATCGACTAGATTGCATGACTGTAGTAAACAAAGCACTTATGAGAAGGGAAAAGAAGCCGAACTCCCATCTCTTCCTCTACAGATTGAGAAGACGCTGGGTGAAACAATGACATGCATCCCCAAAGGTGCATTCAAAAAAAATTCTCACAACCCAAACACAAGGGCCGCCCAGAACTATTCTGTGGTGGAAGATTTATCACAAACCCCTTGTGCGATGTCTGCTTTGGAGGTTCTCCAAAGTTTCCCTTCCCAGAGGAAAGCCTTATTAACCACTTTAGGATCTATCGAGACTTTTAATCCGGGTACAATCATGCCAGATACAACTAACCTAAAACCTCGTCTGCCTTTCCAAGTAGCATTTCAGATAGTAGTGGCTTATCCCATGAAAACTTTTACTCGGAATATCTTCTACACAGTGGTTGATGAGGGAGCATCGATATGAGTTATGTCACTGGCATGTTGGAAGGTCGTTGGCCAACCCATTTTGTCTCTGTCACCTACTCTCCTCATGGCTTTCGACGGTCATTCGTTCCAACCACATGGAATCATTCCCTCTTTCCCCATGCAATTAGGAGGGAAGACCATGTGTGTCGAGGTAGAGGTAGTCGATGCTCCCCTCAACTATAACCTCTTGTTAGGAAGGAGTTGGACTTATGCCATGCATGCTATGGTTGCTATAGTTTTCTGAGTCTTGTTGTTTCCACACGAGGGCCAGATAGGGAACATCGATCAATTGTCTTTCTCTAGACTTGACCCTTCATTGGGGGCATCCATGGTCCCACTGATCGATAATCCTCAACCAGGTGTAGTCAACATAGGGGTTTGTTTGTGCCCATCTTTGATGGGTACCTTCGATTACCCGCCCCCTCAAGGTGATATCAAGTTCATATCCAATCACCATAAGGTTGAGATTTTTCAAGTTTTGTCATTCCGCACGACTTACTTCGACGATCCATGGATACTTCCTTCCCCATCGGACACGATGGATGGGATAGGGCACCCGAGCATGTCCATGCCCTTTTCCACAACTGAAGTAGCATACTCTTTAGTCTAGCAAGCTTCAGCCAACACTGATCCAACTCCCGCACTAGAGTTCAATCCACTTTTGGAGCCTATTTGGGCTCAGGGTTCTCTTGCTCACACTGATTCCTTAGACTTAGGCTTGCCCACTGATGAAGCTATAATTGAGGCAATGGCTAGTCCGGAAAAACCCTAGGAAGATCTTCATCACAGATCATACTTCCTCCCAGCATTAAGTAGAATCGAAGCTAGAGAATTCACCTTGACTATGATGGGAGATAGGTCTTGTCCAATTAATACCTTAGCTACTCATAAGGTTTATGTTGAGGGTAATATGAAAACTATCGCTGAAACCTTACGGATCAATATCTCCTAAAATCCCGGCATCGTGGAGAATACTTTCGTCAGAGCTGACTACTCCCCCAGAGAGATTCAAATCTACACAGATATTTTTAAAGAATTCTGCGACATTTTTTCCTAGTCTTACAAGGAAATGCTAGGCATTGATCCAAAAATAGTTGAACATGAAATCAAAACATATCCAGATGCCAAGCCCGTCCAGTAGAAGCTTCATCCAGTTAACCCCAAGAAAGCAGCAGCCATTAAGGTTGAAGTTGAGAAACTACTAAAAGTCGGTTTTATCTACCCTATCCATTTGACCCAATGGGTGTCAAACCCCATGCCAGTCAATAGAAAACAAGGCACAATTCATGTATGCACAGACTTCTGTGATCTGAACAAGGCCTATCCCAAAGATAATTTTCCCACACCATTCATCGACCAGATAATTGATGAATGTGCAGGTTGCGAGGCCTTCTCTTTCATGGACGTTTTTTTTGGATATAACCAAATACAAATCAAACCCAAATACCAACACAAAACAACGTTCATCTATCCATGGGGTACATTCGCGTATCGTAAGATGCCTTTTGGTCTCAAAAATGCTAGAGTCACCTTTCAGCAGGCCATTTCTTTTGCTTTCCATGACCTCAAGCATATAGTTGAGGCCTATTTAGATGATTTAGCATCTCGATCTCACAAGAGAATAGATCATCCCACACACCTTCGACTTATCTTTGAGCATTGTCGCTACTTTCGAATTCTCTTGAGCCCAAACAAGTGTAGATTTTGCGTAACATCAGGACAATTGTTAGGTTTCATAGTGTCAACAAAAGGAATCATGGTCAATCCTCTCAAGGTTGAGGCAATAATTAAGTTTCCCCCCCTACGCACAATCCTTCAACTTTAGAGTCTCCAGGGCAAGGCAAATTTTCTAAGATGCTTTATCGCTAATTACGCCGAGATCACCAAGGGCTTTATACGCTGAGATCACCAAGGGATTTATACGTTCCCTTTTATTGGGACGAGGCTACTCAAGGCTCTTTCCTTGCATTGAAACATGCACTCACAACTGCCCCTCTGCTCCAGCCACCCAACTATAACAAGGATTTCTTATTATATATGGTTGCAGTAGAGTCAACCATTGGCATGGTTTTAGTTCAGGAAGATGACTTGTCTCAGAATATGTTATCTATTATCTGAGCCGAGGCCTCGTAGGACCAGAACTCAATTATTCTCATATCGAAAAACTTGTGTTGGCAGCAGTCCATGTTGTTCAACGGTTCCGTCATTATGTTCTGTTTCACAAGACCACCGTCATTGTTGTCATGAATCCATTTCAGTACATGTTGACACGTCGGGTAATAGGCGGAAAAATCAGTAGATGGATAGTCATCCTCCAGGAGTTTGACTTAGATTTCATTTCAGCGAAGTCCAAAAGTCACTGGTCTTCGCAGAACTTATTTTGGAACTTCCGGTTGAGTTAGGTGATCCTGTGCTTGAAGAGTCACCTATGAGAGGAGATATGTTTTTGATCACCTCTTCGGATCCCTGGTACAGAGATATACTTATCTATATCCATACTTTGAAGTGCCCCACCACTGCTTCTCGTGATGAGCGTCGATGCATATGCCATCAGGCTAATAATTATCTCATACTCGATGATACATTGTATCGGAGAGGTGTAGACTGCATCCTACGCCGATGTCTCACTCACGAGGAAGTAGTTATCGTGCTTAACGATTTCCATACCGGAGCTTGTGGCAGTCATTTTTCTGGGTTGGCAACAACCCAAAATATTCTACGAGTAGGTTACTTCTGGCTGACACTTATAAAATATTGTATCAAATCGGTCAAGAAGTGCCATTCGTGCCAAATCTTCTTTCGGAAGATGAGGGCACATCCCGCTCCCATGTTTCCTATCATCATAGTTGGTCCCTTCACCAAGTGGGGGATTGATTACACTACATGCAACCCTCCTTCAGCAAGGGGGTACTTCTATATTATCATAGTTGTAGACTACTTCACAAAGTGGGTTGAGGCTATGCCAACGTTTAAAGATGATGGAGAGACTGCAACTCGCTTTTTATTCAACCAGATAAGAGCAAGGTTCGACGTCCCAAGGGAGATTGTCACTAACCATGGAAGTCACTTTCAAAACCAAATGATGACCGAGTTAACATCAAATCTTGGGTTACGGCAGGAACATTCGTCACCCTACTACCCCCAAGCAAATGGTCAGGTGGAAGCTGTGAACAAAACTCTTAAGACCATTCTACAGTGAACGATCAACTCAGCCAAGTCAAATTGTCATTTGATGTTATACTCAGCATTATGGGCTTACAGAACATTTGTTAAGACTGCAACCGGTTTCTCACCTTTCCAACTCGTTTATGGGCTGGAGGCAGTCTTGCCTATCGAATGTCAAATCCCATCTCTAAAGTTGGCAGTACAGTTATTGCCAGACACTTCTCCACTTGAAGAACGGTTAGTATACCTTGAGTAGTGTCATGATGTGGCCCTCGCCAATGAGGCTCACAAACATAAGGTCAAGTGTTAATATGATAGGTCTGTTCGTTCTCAGATTTTCTCTGAAGGTGACCTTGTCCTGGTCTATGACCAAGATAAGGACCCCCTGGGGATAGGAAAATTCAAACCCATGTGGTTCAGACCTTTCATCATAAAAGAGGTTTTAAAAAAGGGAATTTATTGTTTAGTTGACTTTGAATGGAATGCTTTGGCGGAGCCTAGAAATGGGCTCTACCTCAAGAAGTATTACTCATAGGCAGGTCACTGTGGGTAACTTTTTGTAACATATGTATAGTCTTTGTACTATTACTTTTTAATTTCTTTTAGTGTTATGGATGTGTCGTTGATGTTATATTTCGTCACTATGGCAGATGTCAAGTGATTCTGAGGTGTTCGTTGGGTATGTAGACGATGCTAGTCAACACACTCGGAGGCTTGCCTCTGCAGCTTGGGTAATCTTTACACCTCAAGGCCAGTTATTATTCTCCGGAGGTATATGCTTAGGTGACACCACAAATAATGTCGGTGAGTATAGTGCAGTTATTGAGTTGCTTCGTGACGCTTTGTTATTGGGTATTCGTCATCTCCAAGTCTATCTTGACGCTCAACTGGTTTTGTCTCAGTTAAATAGAGTATACTGGGTTCATGATCCAACTTTACACCGACAATTCCTTAGGATACGTCTCTTAGAATGAAACTTTGATTATATTACATATTTTCATGTTCCTAGGAGATTAAACCAAGTTACAGATACTCTACCTAATCAAATTTTAGATTGGCATCTTGCACACATATGAAAGCACATTCACATAAACATGTAAATACATTTTTTTCACACATGATCCATAAGACACAAAAGAAAAAAAAAACATATATAATATCATAAAGTAACCAGAGTACATAGATGGACACAAGTGCCTCAAAAATATGACCAATCACGAGTCACGGGGCTTATGCCCTCAAAAAATATATACAAGTAGTGCTTGTGGCACGTAAAAATGTCTAGCTAAGGTCAAGGCCTGTGGGCCCTGTTATACTGGTCCACAGCGTTGGCTAAACGCCGAAACAACTGGACCCAGGTCCGTGGTGCCCCCACTACATGAGGCTGCATAGATGGTGGTAGGTCCTCAATCTCTGCCATTGGGACTGTGCGAGTGAGCGCAGTAAAGTTCCGCTCGACTCATTTAAATACCCTCTCAGCCTCCCCAGCTGGAAGATCTCCTACTACTACTAGTCCCCCTGCGGCGGCAGGTGTGGCCCTTGGTCCAGGACGACGTCTGTTCCTCGCATAGTCAGCTGGTCGCACTGGTTCCACATCTGCACACAACGAACACATATCCGTCAAATAATCTGGTATAACAAAAAAATGATATATATAACGAAAACAACATAAAAATTACATATGTTTAACAACAAAGAAAACTACAAAGGTGGATACTTACCCATCTCCCCTCGCTCCTCACCAGGAGGTACTGGTATCTCAGGGTCTCTCGAGATATTAATCCCGGCATAGGCGTAATCCTCTATAAGCAGGATCTGTCGTGACAACCACGCGAAGAAGTCATCATGGAAGGACTCATTGGTCCTTCCACCACCCTGTCGTGGTAGTAATATTGCCAGTCTATGCACAGCAGGAAGAGAGGCCTGATGTCCTCCTACCACTACTCGAGGACTAAAACTCGAAACTCTCTCAAAAAAGAATGAACACAGAATGGTCCTGAACCCTAAGTTCCTATGTTTCCACAAATGACAATCTGTCAACTGCCTTTTCATACACTCAAGCAATGTGGTACTCCAATCAAAAACTTGTGCATTTAAGCACTGGACCGCATAGTTCATTTGTGCACAGGACGCCTGATGTAGAGCCGCAGAACCAGTAATTCGCCCAATAAGCAATACTATCACCTGTAGCGATAAGTCAGTGATCTTGTTTATGGGCACCTGTGTGCTTGAGCGATATGTATCATATGCACAATATAGAACTATCAATTCCGCTATGTTATGCGACCCTAAAGGAAAAGTCCGGAAGTTGACTGGTTCCCCTATCCTGGAGAGGCTAGTCAAAAAGTAAATTTCCTCGACTAAGGGCACCGGTGACTGCCCCTCTAACATGAATGCCTCTACATCCAGATGCCAGTAGTCAACCAAGGCATTCAATAGCCTAGGTTGTGCCCGCATAAAAGGACATAGGAAAAACTTGAGTAACCCACATTGCATCAAAGTAGCCATAGCATTGGGGTCTTCCCCGACCAACTCAGTAACCTCTTCATGCTCTCTTTCTTTCCAGTGGACATACATCCTGCAAAACACCAAGGTTCAGGAGGGTTAACCCTTTCTTTTTAAGCCTTTTTCATTCAATAAGGGGGTCCACACGTGCTATAATAGTGACGGTCACGTGTACATGTGTGCAGAGTTTACTCTGCCCGAATGTACACATGGCTTGTTCTGAGACAGCCCGCGTGGACCTAGGGATGACCTTTTAAAGGTCGACGCCTCCCTAAAAAATGAAACCCAATGCAAAAATAAAGACTTAAATTGCAATATAAGAGATTTTGTACTTACTTGGTCCAGACAGAAGTTCGTTTCATCCACTATAGCTCCTGGAATCACCACTTTTGACAAAGGGGGTGTTTTGGCTCCAGAGTCAATTTCCAAATCAGCAATGGTGATAATGAGCTGTCAGCTTCTATTTACAGACTTTTTGGCCTCCCTTATCATTTTCATTATACCAAAAACAATTTAGAATGATTCATGAGTTGCATAGGAGGGATATGATCGGGTATTGGGATAGTTTTTTGGACTTTTGAGTAATTTTCGACGGTCCGTGGAATTTTTTTTCCAAAGATTAGCTTGAGCATATAGGTTAGGTTTCTACCCTGACTTTTGTGTCTCGTTGTCGTTTTCCTTTTCCATAGAATTGATCCCATCAGGTTGTGACACGGAACCATCATAGTTTCTTTAGAAGTGTCACGACTTGGTGGTAGAGCTTATTGGAACATGGATGCCCTAGGTAGATCTTGGTTGCATTATGGTATCTATGTTGTCTTTAATCACTATAGGCTCGGGAGTCCTTGTAGTTTTTCCTGACTACGAGTTCGAGCCTCATTTGCACGATTCCTTTTCGCTCTTGACCTCACCCTCAGGACTCCCAAAATATGTAACGGGTCTTCTTTTAAGCCCTTTTCAGACCCTTTAAACATGAAAAGATTGTCGAGCGATATTGTGGCCTTTCACGCTCGTTAAACTGAAATTTGAAGTCACGTCTGTCCGGTGGTAGTTTACCCCCTTTTCGGTCTGGACGGTCAACTATACGAACAAAGGTATACTCTATGGAACTTCAGTTCTTTAGAAGAGTACTCTCAGGTATAATTTTATCCCTTTTTCAAGCCCGAGGGACTAAACTTACGAAGAAGGAACCCCCAAGGAGTCCATAGTTAAGCTCTTTTCGGACTCCCTAAAATTGAAAAGATCATCGAGTGACCTTATTCTTTCACACTCGTTAAACTAGTCCAGAAGAACNTTTTCAAACTCCTTAAAAATGAAAAAATGGCCGAGTGATCTTGTTCTTATCACACTCGTTAAAATGGTTTTGAATAGATGTCTTGTCGGTGCTAGTTTACCCCTTTTTCGAACCGACTAGACTATCTTCGAAAAAGGTACCCCAATGGAGTCTCCTTTTATGTTTTTCAGACTCTCTAAATATGAAAAACCACCAAGCTTACCTTCTCTGGGCTTGTTAAACTTACATCGAAGGGAGTTACCATTGTGTGTTTTGTTAACCGCATTTGCATACCTCATCCGCCAACCTTGTAGCACTTTGCTTCTGCGTCTTAACACCCTTGGCCCCTGGAGGATTTTTCTCGAGTATCATTATTCTGAACATCAGTGTTGTCCTTGCGCCTTGAACTTGTATTTTTGTAACACTCGTTCCTTCATTGTAATGTAACATTCTTTTATTCTTTTTTCCAAAATCATTGAAAAAGACAAAAAAATCAAATATACCCCAAAACGAGGAAGGGAAAAGTATTTTATTTATTGGCAGCATAATGAGTCGCCCTTGAATAAAGCACATCTGTCCATTTGTTCGTCAAACTATGGGATGTAGTACGACCTTAGGAAGCTGTTCTCGCTACATAGAGTTGTGTCCTCCTCCGTTTGGTTATTCTTCCAAACATATGGAGAGTTTGCGTTGCCTCCTGCTCTGTAAACTTATGATTAATGCCATGCTACCTAAGTCTCATCATATGTCATGTTGTTGTCCAAGGGAAGTTTCTACCAAGCTTGAGTCAACCCCTCTATAATTTGTCTCTTGCCCTCGTACCTGACCATCCTGAATGTCCAATCAAGTCCTTGTTCGAAATCAATGAAGCCTTCAGTCTGATCATCAAGATTATCTAGTCCATGACTGACAAGCCGTCGAAGACCTCTGGGTAGTGAAGTCGTACACTCATATTACACTCCTAC
>JASDQU010011221.1:19288-43656 GCA_032191745.1 Picea mariana
TGTATTTGATTGGTAGCCATGATTCTATTTTATCCCGAGCATGGGTATGCCCGCCTCTGTGAGACATTTGTTATTTTGCAAATGGCGCCTCCCGGTTCCTGGTCCCTGGGCTCACTTGCTCAGCACATCAGTAAAGATTGGTAATGTAATTTGGCCATCAGATGGTCTTCTGACCTCACACATTAGGGGGCATGTATTATAACCCTAATTTGTACCATACATGCTTACTTGGCATCAAGCCATCTCAAGTCTCTTCTTTTCCAAAGTACTACTGAACAACTCTTTAAAAAACCTCTTTTATAAGGGCCCACGCACCCTACCCCATTAATACACACATGTACACACTAGATGACCTAAAAAAACCCATGTGGACCGACAAAAGCATGAAAAAAGGAAAGTTTCCGACATAACACACAGCTTTGGGTGAGTTAACTAAAACTCCTGGCCATGCATGGTCGAGGGTTCATCCAAATACCTAGCTTCTTCTAGCCTATAAAAGAAAGGTTAGGGGTCCTATTTGGAAGAGGAGAATAAGAGTAAAGAAACTCTGCCCAATTGCATATTCCCATTGTCCCAACCCTTTAGTCATCCTTGTGCAAAGAGATATACAAAGAAAAGAAGTTGGAGGACATTTGAAGAGGAGCCCGAGATCAGGATTCGCGAAGCAGTGGCCGGTCTCCACATTGTAAGTTGATTCATTAAAGTTAATAATAAATAAATGCTTTTCCCATCCCACTATATGAGTTCTTCATAGTTCAGTAAAAATATGTTTGAATCTCTAACCCATTAGTCTATAGGTAAAATGCATGTGTAGTTTGTTGCTTGTTTTGTATGCAGGTCAGCCTTGGGAGGAGAGCTGCCAACAAGCGGTCAAGCGTAAAGAAGGATAGAAATCGACCATCCAGAACAAGGTACGTTGGTCTAACCATGTATTCACTGAAAAGAAATGGGGATTAGGTCTGGGGACGAAGGTAGAAAGTAGGTTTCTTTTGGTCATATCTGCATGCATAATATAACCCTATTTGCTAGTCTGTAGGGGGATTTCCCACCACAACACCTGTGTCTTATAAATATTTCTCTGGGTATGGACCTATGGTGTACTTTGTTTCCAAATCAACAGATTTAATACTTGAGCTTTGTCCCTTGTTTCTATTCTTTTTGGTATTGCCTATTGAAATTTCCTTCAAAGTGTGGATGACCATTTCTTCCATATTGGAAAACCCAGAGGGCTCTTCATTAGTGTCTTTATCTTCATTTACAATTGACCTCTTCTCCTTGAGGGATGGATCAAACAAGGTTTTAGACTTTAGCCTTGGCTGGTTGGTCAACCTGGTCTTCCGATTTAGTTTACCTAGCATTTCTGGGACATGTTTCCCCTTTTTATTTTTTCCCCATTTTTCCTTAGGAGGCTTTACAATTTGTGTGTCCAATGGCTTAAATTCGACTATAAATACTTCATGACTAACCTGCTTCTTCCCCTATTGTTTTCTTTCTTCCAATTTAGGAATTTTTTATGCCTGCATGCCTGTGGGCACATATTCGACCTCAAGATGATCAGGAGATGGTTGGACTACTGGACAAACCTGTTTTTTACCCTTTCTGACATAATTTATGACATAAAATTTATCACTTTCTCTGGCCCTCTGTTTCACTGTGGATGACCTCAAATACCTCTGAGGTATTTCTTCCTTTTCTGGAGTGATGGATCTTTCTTTGTTTGATTTGGTCCTTCTTTTTTCAGGTAGGGTTTGTTCCTTGGAATGTTGGGTGGATTTTGATGAACTTCTAGGTTCTGTGGAAACCCTAACTTCCTAGGGAACTTCAATTTCCCATTCTAATGGTTTTTGTGAATTGGGATCTACATCCTATAACCCTAGAGATTCTAGAAGTTCTTCCCAAGATATTCCCAATTCACTAAGAGAAAAAATAATTAATATTTTTATAAATCCTTGATAATAGAGGCTTATGTGATCATTTTGTGGATAGTTTTGGACTCGTTTGGACATATTGGTTAGGATTTTGAGAAGGTAAATTGGGAGATTCATCTCCTTATCACAATTTAGATGCATGCGAAATATGAGATGATAGCAATGGAAATCAAAAACCTGCCTTCTCTAGTGATTTACCTCTATATGGTAGACAAGATGCCCCTCTATTATTCTCTCAACCATTTGATTGGGATGCCCTGGCTCCAATCAGGGCTCTGATGCTTTTCTACCAGGAACTGGTTGCACACCTCAGTCGGTAGTTTCCCTTTCTTGAACCAACTAATCTCACCATTGATATGGAAATCACATGATCCTACTATAAAATGCTCTGCTATGTGGATGGTTGTATCCCCAATTTGTGTCTGTAATCCATCAAAGTTCTGTGCAAAGATCATAGTGATTTTTGTATGGTGTTGATTGAAGGCACATATGAAATCAAACAACTTGCACCTAATGAAAATGTCCATGATATTTGATATGGCCTCGATCAACGTGATCCCTATTGAATATGCCTTGTTTAGTTGTCATCGCTCTTATTATGTACCTCTATATGGTAGACAAGATTCCCCTCTATTTTTCTCTCAACCATTTAATTGGGATTCCCTGGCTCCAATCGGGGCTCTGATGCTTTTCTACTAGGAACTAGTTGCACACCTCAGTCGGTAATTTCCCTTTCTTGAACCAACTAATCTCGCCATTGATATGGAAATCACATGCTTGTACTATAAAATTCTCTACTATGTGGATGGTTATATCCCCAATTTGTGTCTGGAATCCATCAAAGTTCTGTGCAAAGATCAAAGTGATTTTTTTATGGTGTCGATTGAAGGCACATATGAAATCAAACAACTTGCACCTGATGAAAATGTCCATGATCTCTGATATGGCCTCAATCAACGTGAGCTCTATTGACTATGCCTTGTTTAGTTGTCATTGCTCTTGTGGTGGTATCATCATGCCCTAGCTTCCCTTGTTGTTAATGGTGGTTGAGGATATGAAATTCTTAGGGTCCACTCAAAACCTATAATGAAAATTGCACAAGGAACCAATGCACACGATTTCGAGGGTAATAGGAGCATATGAGAGAGATTTGGTTTCCAATGCACTTTATTCAAACTTTGAAATATTTTTAAACCATAAAAACTCATGAAAGAAGAGTTTGTTTATTGATTAATAATGTTGGCATTCTTGCAATCAACAGTTTTACACCTGTAGGCCTAGGTCAATTTTCTTTTGATCCATCAGTGATATAAAACATGGTGATAGGACTTATCCAAACTCAAATCAAGACCTGACTTAACCTTATAAAAATAAAAACCACTAACATAAGCAAAAAAGGGATGAAATAAAACAAAATTACCTAACACACAGTGAAGAAGAAAAAATAACTAAGAGTTTGGTTGATAGATGAATAGGTTGGTTTCATGAGCAGAAGGAAGAGGTTCAAGTCTAGGATCTAACACCTGATTCTTGAATACAAAATTTTCATCCATACTTATTCTTTGCTTCAATGAGTGGTTTCCATGTATTTAGCTTCTATTGTTGACAAGGAGACGACCACCTATCGCTTACTCATCCAACTGATTTATCCATCAAACATTTTGAACACATATCCATTGTTTGACCTTCATTGATCCAGATCTCCAACCCAGTCGGTGTCGACAAAACCATGTACATTAAATTCATTGTCACGTCCAGTTTTTTCTTGATAGCATATAACATAGTATTTTGTGACACACAAATACATGAATACTCTCTTGGCAGTTGTTTAGTGCTACTTCCTAGGTGTTGGCATGTATCTACTCAACACTCACATTGCATTGACAATGTTTGGTTGAGTTCATACCATTACATACATTAGACTACCAAAAACACTTGCATAGGGAACATGTGCCATGTCCTGTATTTCATCCCGTGTCCTTGGACATTGTTAAACATTTAGTCTTTATCCCATGGGAATTGACACCTTCATAGGTTTGCAATCCTGCATGTTGAAACATTTCAAGATTGTTTCATTATACTTCTTTTGGTTCAACTAGAGATTTCTAGTTGATCGATCTCTCTTGATCTCCATTCCCAAAATGAAGTTCATAGCACCGAGATCCTTCATGTCAAAATTGGAGGATAGCTACTTCTTCACTTCCTTTATTGCGTTCATGTTGTTTCCAATCAACAACATGTGGTCAACATATAATGCTACATGTATGAAACACCCACCTTCTTCTTTCAAATATATGCAGTGATCAACTTTGCTTCTCAGAAACCCCAAACTAAGGATGTATATGTCGAAATTTTGGTACCATATCCTTAGTGATTATTTTAGACCATAAAGGGATATTTTCAATTTTCACACCAAATGTTTATTTCCCTTTACTACAAATCCTTTAGGTTGTTTCATGTAGATTTCTTCTTCCAGGTCCCCATGTAGGAACGTTGTCTTTACATCCATCTGTTGTATTTCCAGATCAAATGCAACAACCAGAGACATTAGTACTCTAATGGAAGTTAATTTTGCAGCGGGGAAAAAATATCACCGAAGTCGACTCCTTCAACTTGGGAATATCCTTTCACTACCATTCGAGCTTTGAATTGATTGACTTGACCTGCTACGTTCATCTTCTTCTTAAATAACCATTTTCTACTGACATGCTTTCTTCCACTAGATAATTCAACTAATTACCACGTCTCATTCTTGTGCAAGGATTCCATCTCTTCTACCATGGAATCCTTCCATAGTTTTCCCTCTGCTTAGTCGACTGCCTCCCCGACCAACTTGGGCTCATCAATGGTGGAATTTAACAAAAATGTGGAACGAAATTAGAGTAGACTATACCTTTCGAATGGTTTTCTTACACGTTATGACTTCCTTACAACCATAGTCAATTGTTTCACCTCTTCTTCTGATTCAATCGACTCATCTGAATCATCTTCTTCATTCCTCAGTTCAAACCACACCTTATCTGGATTATTCTCTATTTGAACCATTTCTTCAAGCTCATACTTCCTTTCCAATTCTCTAAAGACCACATCTCAACTGTACACTATTTTCCTTGATGCATGATCCCATATCTTATATGATTTAATTCCTTCTTTGTATCCAATTAAAATACACATGACTACCTTCTTGTCCAGCTTGCTCCTCTTTTCCTTGGGAACATGCACAAATTCATCACAACCAAATACTTTGAGATGTGAAATCGAAGGCTTATTACTAGACCATACCTCATGTGGAGTCATTTTGACTAGCGCCGATGAAGGAGACATATTTACTAGATGTTTTGTAGTGTCATCTTCATCCACCTAGAATTCTTATGCGATCCCAACACCACTGAGCATGCTCCTTGCCTTTTCCATCAATGTTATGTTCATTCTCTCAAAAACTCCATTTTGTTGTGGGCTATAGGGTGTGGTATTTTTTCATTCTATGCCACACTGCTTACAGAACTAATCTAATTCATTTCCATAAAATTCACCACTATTATCAGTTCTCAACACCTTAATCTTCTTATCTGTCTAGTTTTCTACAAGATATTTAAACTCTTTTAATTTCTTGAAAACCTATGATTTATTCCTCAGGAAATATATCCATGTCTTCTTGGAAAAATCATCTATGAAGGAGACATAATACATGGATCCACCAAGTGAAGGCAATGAAACAGAGTTAAACTATGAACCAACTCTAGAATCCCCTTTTCCCTTGTCGCTCCATATGGGAACCTCACCTGACTTTGTTTTACATATAAGAAATGTTCACAAAATTCAAATTCTAAATTACATTCAGGAAAATCTTCGACCATACCTTTGTCATGCATATCTCAAAGTCCTTTTTCTCCAATATGTCCCATCCTCTCATGCCATAGCATGGTCGGGTTGACTTTACGATGACTTGTCAAGTCGGTTTGAATTGACTCAACTCAATTCCAGTTGAGTCGAGTTGAATTCGAGTTGAATTCAAGAACAACGATGTCATTGCATCCAGTCGAGTCGACATTCCCTAATAACTTTTATAGGGTTCCAATCCAAGCTCATTTCATTAATACCATCACACCTCTGACCATATTGCATGTATCCTTATCAAAATAAAGTGTGCACCTTTTCATCACTCATCTTGCTGACATATATTAGGTTTCTTGCCAAACCAGGAATGTGTAGAACACCTGGAAGGGTTCTCTTCCTTCAGTCCTATAGTATCAATCAAACTCTTCATCGTCCAACAATATTGGTTGTTGAGACGTCCCCAAAGAACACATATCCTCCTTCATATCATTCATATTCATAGAACCATTATGTATGTGGTGTCATATGATATAATTATGCTGAGTCGATCAATGAAACATATTTATCTGACTGTGTACTGGTCGACGCCAGGTACACATCACCTGCCTTATTTGGAGTCATATTTCTCTCAACTGACTACTTCTCGTTCGATCTTGTACTGACTTACATTGCCTTCGAAATGTAGTCCATTTTTTAATGCCCATATTTACCGCATTTCTAGCTTCTTCTTTTCGACTAAACAAGGGATTTAGATCTACCCTTCGACTTAGAATTTCTATTGGATAATTTACCTTTATTTCTGTCAACCGGTTGACCTCTCACCACTAATGCATCTTTGGTCGATCCTTCGATTTCTTCCTTCTCATTTCTTCTGACAATAGATATGCAACCACATCTTCTAGCACTAATTTGGTTGAATTTCTCCATATATCCATGACTAAGCTATCCTAGGAGTCTGGAAAAGAACATAATAGGCTAACACATTTCTCCTCTTTAGTGAATTTAATATCCACAGAAGATAATTGGCTTATAATGGTATTAAACGCATTTAAATGCTCAGTCACTGAAATTCCCTCACTCATCCTCAGAGGATAGAATTTATTTCTGAGAAACAACTTGTTTACCATGGATTTCAATTGGTACAAGATTCCCAACTTGTCCCATAGTTTCTTAGCTGAATATTCACATGAGACGTTAAGTAGTACCAAATTTGCAAGACAAATTTAAATCATACTCCTTGCCCTTCTCTCGAGTTTCTTCCATTCTTCCATTGACATACCTATCAGAATTGTACCTAGATAGAATGTTACCCATGTTTCTCGATCTATAAGGAAATATTCAATTATAAGCTTCCAAAGCTCAAAGTTATGACCATTTAATTTTTCGATCTCTATTCTTGAGTTGCTCCCCATTCTTTAACACAATATTCAAATATTTTTTACTTATGACTCTTACTGAACCTAGGGTTTAGCTCAGATCCAAGATTGTTAAACCAAGATCTAATTCCACATGTTAGGAAATGATGAACACTTCCACATTAAACCTAGTAGAAGAGAGGAAGAAATATTTAGACAAGAAAGTAAATGACAAAGAAAACACACAGTACATAGACATTTTACCCTGGAAACCCAAATGGGAAAACCAACATTCCTTGAGTGTCTTTCTCTCTTGTTGTCTTATTCATTTATAATAAAAGGTTACATGCCTAACCTTGGTCTACACCTAAGACACAATCATCATCATACCTTCTTTATTTACACAAGAAAAACCCTATAGCCAATTTGGCTTACATATGCATGCCCAACAACATCTATGATTAGTCATTAGTGATTAGCCTTTACATAATTACAACAGGACTTCTTTATAGTTTTTATATTAGGAAAAAATCTAAAGAAAAGATGTAGAAAAATTGTTACAGATCCATGCAGATAATTGGTTACAAATCCCATGAATCTCAGGATTTTGTTATAGTCGACTACCAATTCGGATTACCAGTCGACTACCGATCGACCTTCATTCAATATTTAGTCGTTTCCCCCTCCTGGCGACCTATTTTCGGTTGACCTCTTTGAATTGTTGTTGATATCTTCGACTTTGAATTTTCCCGGTCGAACCACCTCAACCTTCAACTTGTTTTTGATGTCTTTGAATTCGACTTTATCGAGTCGAACCACCTCAACCTTCAACTCGCTATTGATTCCTTCAAATTTACTCGGTCGAGCCACCTCAACCTTCGAATTGTTGTCGATTCCTTCAAATTTGACTGTTAGTCAATCCACCTCAAATATACTTTCACTGCAAAGAATATAACAATCCAACAAATTATACATCCTTCTCATTCTTTATTAATGTTTTCTCCCTAAAATTATCCTAGGAGACTAAGAAAGAATTCTTATCATCCAAAAAAATAAGGAGAATAAGTCAATACATAATAAAATGATGCCACATGTACATAAAAACCTCACAAGAGATTGACATCCCACAAAGAAAGGGATCGACTTTCTCTTCTAGCACAACATTCCAAGAGAAAGGTCATGTGTAGTCCTCAAAGCATGGAAAACTATCCTCCCAAGAAAGAAAAGCTCCAAAATTTATCTCCTCCAAGTGGAACAACCTCATGAAAATGTGGAGAAGGACCTCAAAAGTGGACAACCTTTTCAAAATGTGCTCAAGGAATGCTCAAAAGGTATCTCCAAGCTATGACCAAGCCCTCAAATTAAGAAAAGATGCTCCACAAGGCAAGGAAGAGGCCTCTCCAAGTCAAATAATCACCAAAAACACATTAATGGTTGTCATAAATCCTACATGTGTGGGTTGGCCCTCAAATTATGCAAGGAACATCTCCAAAAGTGATGAGAAAGGAGGGCGCTCTAGAATCTCCAACATGGCATGTGTAGAGGATGTCCATGTATGCATAAATAGCCCAAACGAGCCTTGGAGGATGTGACCAATGCCAAGGGGTACATGTATTACTTCAAGAACCATGATACTACCTCAAGAAGTGTGAAACTGAGTGAGCATATATATAATCATATCTAATAGTAGATGGCCAATGTGTGATGAATACATAATATAGGGATCCATGCTTAGTAATAGAATAAGTGTGTTATTCATAGGTGTGACAACCTTTACAAAGAGTAACACTTTTATATCATATACAAAGAGTAACACTTTTATATCGGGAAGCTTATGCAAAGAGACATAAACTATGTTGTTGTAGTATATGATTTGCTTAATGTATTCCTATGTTGCAATGGAATGACAATGATAATAAAGCCACAATGATTTTGATCCATTATGTGTTGCTAATGTGGTAATTGGATATGTGTGTGTGTATTGTTTTACTTATTAATAGAAATAATTTGTTAGATATCGAATGGATGAATGTTATCCCAGATGGATCTCAATATATTTATACCTTCATCCCTATCATAGGGCCATATGGTCTATGTGATTCTCATTATTTCTCAGGTGAGACCTTCTTCGACCTTGGATGAAGATTGATATGTCGATGTTTTGGGGTTTTTGTTGATCAAATCTGGATGAACCCTAGGTCTAAAACCCCAAGCATTAGGAAGGATACGCACAAGCGTGAAATGCACCAACAAATAGTTCCATTTCTAGGACCTGACAATATTGTATGCAATGATGAAGGAAAGAAATGAGGTGGTATCCATCTCGAGAGTAAACTCAAAACCGATTAATTACAAAAGAACATGAGTTTTCCTAGTGAGAGACTTAAGGCCTGAGAGTGAATGTGAAATAATGGAAATATAAGTACCTCTACACTGATATGCATGATATGTTATTTGTGTAATTCACTTTTTTTCTATATGAATGGTTGAAAAGTAAAAATTCCACCAATTCTTCTTTGTTGCCTCTAAAACCAGTGGTTTGGGATCAACCCACACTTGAGAGACTGAAGGAATTAGAAAATAAGTGGACTCAGGACATTGATTTTTGGTTTGCTCGAGTAAAGGAGGGATATATTATTGAATTTGTTGTGAAGTACATTGATTCTTTCAATGAGGCAGAAATAAATTTTGCAAAAGGTCTAAGGAAACGAATGTTAGAAGAGATTTTTCTATGGATCAAGATTTTGTTCTTGGAGAAAGGGTTGACGTGCATGGATCTCAACAAAAAGTCTAATTAAAATCCCCTAGCGCTAGGGGGGTTGCAAAGATGAGGGAAAATGAGAGAGGATATGGATTCATTGAGGAGGATCCATAAATTGTTGAGATGAGGTGAGGAATGTGATGGAACCATAGGAGAAAAGGAGAAAAAGAGATGAGAGATACACAAGAAGAGTTTATTTAATAAGGAAAATAGAACAAAGAAGTGGAATGAATTTAGATAGGGGCACGGGATGATGGGTCAGGCCCAAGATCAATAGAAAAGAGACCACACTAGGAGGTAGCGTGAGAGTGTGTGTTGTGTCAGGGAGGAGCACATATGAGGATAGGACTGCAAAGAGGTGTGGCATTGAGGATAGGGCGTCCAATGGGGATATCGATAGTAATAGTAATGGTCCTAAGGGCCTAGGTGAAAAATTCCAATCCCCTTGGATATTTCGGAGTGTTGTGACCTCAAAGGAAGATGAGGCGCAAATTAAAGGTGTAGGAGGATAAGAGGAAGATGGAGGCTCCCCTAATGGTGGAGGAGAAGAATTGGAAATAGTATATGGTCTTGCATGACTGCAAGTAGGAAACTCTCTAGGTCACCTCACAAGAAATGTTAAAAGAAGATGGACTTGCCCACCCTTTGAACCACCCCCCTTGTGTATATTTAATCAAGAATATAGAACGATAGATAGCAAGGATATTGGAGTAGAATAAAGAGTAGAAGAATATAGAAGACAAGAGATAAGTGAAGAAGAAGTTGAAGTCAGTGCTACTTCACCCAGATAAGTATCAGTGTTCAGAATTCCAAAAAACACCAGCCAAATAGGAGGAGTTAGTTCATGCTTGAAGATGGAGAATCAAGAAAGTAACCATAGGTTACAGGTGTTCCATGGAATGGGTATAGATTATGTATAACAACATTGGTTCATGTGAGAAGCAATATGGTCTATGAAGAGGATTGCAGACGAAGCTACAAAGATCGTGCATCTGGAAACCACATCCACGGACAAAGTCTTGAAGTGGTACATGAAGTACAAGGCCACTACATTAGTGAGACAAGAAAGGTCCTTAGCATAGATCAAATGAGAGCTGCTTAAGGAGTTTCGAAATCCTAAGTCAAAGTCTCGATGTATCATGGATATCAAGGAGATTAAGAAGAAATAAGGAGAAACCATGTGGGACTATGACCAATGGTTCAATATTTTATTAGATAGGGTGACATTCCAAATCCATGATGTGCAACACAAAGAATGGTTTGTTGCATGGTTACTCCCCCATATCTAAGTTCAACTCACTCAATAGTGGGTGACGACTCAAGTAGAGGCAGTAGAAATCGCAATGCACCTAGAAGCTACACCAAGAGGGGATGAGACATTGACAGGGCTGGTGCAGGTGTAGTTGCAACTAGACAATATGACATTGTAGTTGCAATATATGGCCAAAAAAAAGTTGTGCACGAGAACATATGGTGTACCACATGTCTCTCTTAGGGGAATCATAGGGACGAGTGCCCTGTACTTCCAAATTATGTGGCGATGGTCGCATCAAGTTCATTCCCAACTAGACAAGAAGAGTGATGTGAGATATGAATATAGTGGGGCCATGTAACACCCTATTTCCTAACTTTGGAGAAGCACAAAAAGACATGCCATACTTCGTTCTATGAGTTCTGTAAATCCATGGGGAATGATGTAAATAATTGTTTGTCACTCCAACTGGTGCAAGACAATTCCCGTGATGCATTTCGGGTGCAAGAAGTATAGAAAGGTGGTGATCATGGTGGTGCTGAGAGAGGCAGATACTAAGGAGGTCCCATAGGTGGATATGGGTGCAGTCGCGGCCGAGGATATGGAAAAGGGGGAGGTAGAACCCCAACTTGTTTCAATTGTGGAGAAATTGGTCATCATGTATGAAGGATTTGTACCAAACCACACATGCTTTGTGCATACTACTATAGTCTTGAACATGTCACATAGAACTTTTCTGACATAGTGAAGAAATGGGAAGAAAATAATACGCATTGCAATATGATGCATGCAGAGCTGCACATAAATAATAAGAATGGTGAGGAGGTCAACATCCAGGTATTAACCCAAGGAAGAGTGAAGACAAGAGAAAACTTTGAGCATAGTGAGAGATCAAGTCAAAGGATGGAGGGGAAGATAAGGAAGGCAACACAACCCCTTTCTAAGTTTGATGTTTCCCAGCAAAAGCATTTTCTATGCGATGCATAGAGAGCCATTAAAGAAGAAAGAGCACGCGAAGAATTGTAGCACGCAACACAAAGATCACTAGAGGAGGCTCGGATCCACAAAGAAGTACAATGAGTGACAAAAAGATTGCTTAAGGCGGATCAGATACATGAAGAGGTATAGAGGGTGACCTAGAGGTTGTTAGAGAGGCTCACTCTAGAGAAGAACTCCAATGCACAACACAAAGATCGTTGGAAGAAGCTCGATTGCACGAAGAGATTCAACGCACAATGTAGAGGTCAATGGAAGAAGCATGTAGACAAGACGATAGGTGACACGTTGAGAAAAGAGCATGGGAATAGCAGTAACTAATTTTTTTTTAATATGCAATGTGCATTGAATCATTGCACAACTTGGGGTTCAAAATAGACACCAGGAATCAAGTAAGTAATTTGTTACATAGTTTTTTAATATTTGATCAATGATCCTGAAGCTGCGAATAAGTTAACACAGATGTTATCCACTTGTATGGGGAAAGAGATTACATATAGGACTATATCATCCCCCCTACAAGAAATATATTTGTTCCAAGTCAGTAAGAAAAAGAATAGGGGACATAGATTCAAGATGACAATGGAGCTTGGTGTCTATGACATGGATGGAGTCACGTTGGATCTGGGTTCCAACGTGAATATTTTGTCAAATAATTCTTGGAGGGTAATGGGTAAACTAAAATTAGTTTGGTCGCCCATCCAACTACATTTGGAAAATCAATACAAGTTTAACCACATATGCCGACTGGAGAAAGTGGAAGTGAATATATAATAGGTGAAGACAAAGGCTGACTTTGAGGTTCTAGATATTTTGGATGACTCTGATCCATACCCTGCATTACTTGGCATTGATTGGGCCTTTGAAAATAATGTTATGTTGAATTTGAAGAAGAGGCAGATGTCATTCAAGATTGATACTCTGTGCATGGTCACACCTCTATATCCATATGAAGTAGACAAATACAATGAGCCTGTGGATGAGGATGAATGGAGCTATTTTATTGATAACATCTATAAGATTATTGGGAGCAAGGAGGATTACATCAATCCCACCACAGATTGAGATTTGAGTTGGTGAAGTGTGAAGTCCTATGATACTAACTCTGAATATGTCGTGGAAAGGTGGAAAAACAAGCTATACGAAGTTTCCATAAGAAAATGTGTGCATATCTCCACAGAAGTACGCGAGGAAGAGTTTGGATCCTATCAGTACAATGGGTCAGAACTGGTGGAAAAATTTATAGCCTGGATACAAAATGTTCCTGAACACCATTGGGCACGTGCCCTCGATACTGTGCTCATAGGAGTTATTGTGTGGTTGTGGGAAACACATCGAGAACCTTATCAAGAATGGGCAGTAGTGGAAGTGTCTATGCGGGAAAGATTAAGACATGGGATAGATATTCGTCGATATACATGCCCCTACGAAAAGGAAATGGATATCTAAGTAGAAACACAACTTGCGCAATCACTATATGAATGCCTGACATGTAATGCCAAAGAAAATACAAAAACCTTAGGGCCTCGGTCCTCCACTGGAAAAATAAGACCGTCACATGCACATGAACTACACATAGATACCTCATCAATACTCATTGAATAAACATTATCTTCACTGCTCTTCCCTAACCCCATTAAGAAAATAAGCGAGTTGCAACACAGTAGAGGAACTGCTTAACTAATGGATACTACCAGAACCGATAGAGCCTAATACATTGCCTCCATGGTGAAAACTAACCGGTTGTGCCAATATGAGAAAACATGGTGGCCTACCAAGGGGTCGCGTCCAATTAAGACAAGAAATAGACGACACCGAGGTGCGTAAGAACATACATGATGCCCTTGGTGAATAAGATTTGTGCATGTAAGATGTCATCAAAGTCATCATTAATTTTCAAAGATCTGTTGGCAGCAAGATATTTTTAATAATGAAAGTTAGCTCGAGGACAAGAAAGTAATAATGGTGGGGGCTTGTTGGCACCTAAGTTTTTGGGTTAATCTAGTGACTAATTCATTGAGTCATTGTTGTTGTCCATTGTTGAAGAGATCACTCTAAGCCTCTGTAAAAGTGTAATGATTTTGAACATGAGTCTAAGTCTATAATAGGTCTAAAGGTCTGAAAGAACACACATGGTGTAGTATATTGTATATCTGGAATCTTATCCAAAGAGACATAGACTCTGTTGTTTTCATATATGATTTTCTCAATGTATGTCTGTGTTGTGATGGAATGACAATGACAATAAAGTCAGAGCGATTCTGATCCATTATGTGTCACTAATATGGTAATTAGATATGTGTGTGTATTGTTTTACTTGTTAATAATAATAAGTTTTTAGATATGAAATGTATGAATGTTATCCCAAATGAATCTTCGTATATTCATCCCTTCATCCCCGTCACAAGACCAAATAGGTTGAAATGGATTAATGTACAAAATATCAACAAACAATCTCTAATATAAGGACGATAAATAGTGAATGACATGTACACTATAAGATCCTACACACAATTTATACAATTTATGTGTGTTTTCATATGAATTTTGCACTAAGAGCATACAAAAATGATCCCCAATTATTTTAGATGTTACAATTTTTTTTTATATTTTATTGAGGAATTCTTAATGGAAAAGAACATTAAATTATATTACTTCAAGTTCGTCTCAAGCTAACCTTTTTTCATGAATTATTTATTTATGAATTTATAAATTCATAAATTAAATGTTTATTTAAATTTAACATTAAATATTTAATTGTTTTTAAATAGTATAATTCTTTGAAAAAGTATTCTAAGAACAATATTTGATTAGTGTTGTCAATCTTTTTACAATACTCATTTTATGCACTTTCATCAAGGAATCCTTAATAGTATAATTTATCATATAAAAAAATTATCATATTGTAATTAAAATTTGGACCAAGTTTATGCAGGTTTTGAGAACTTTTATTAAGGAGGGAGTTCTAAGCTAATAAGCTTTTAATTTGTCTAGAGATTTTATTTTCCACCATCATCTACTCAATTTAAAAAAAAAAATTAACACCTTCCATATTAAAAAAACAAAATTCTTAAAAACAAAGATTTATGGTTAAAGCTCTCGTCAATTACATGAAATTATAACTTTTCACAAAAATTTTATCAAATTTAGGAAAAAGATTAAAAAATAAAAATGAACAAATTGAATATTTTTAACAAATCTATTTTTTTCAAAATGAAAGAAATCTTTAAACATTACTATAAAAAAATATCAAAAACTTTCCATATTTTTAAACTAATATATTTAATATTTAATTAATTATTTAATTTTATTTAAAAAAAAAAACAATTCACTATTTTCAATCCAATTATTTTATTTTATTGAATTTATATCAATTAAAATAAATAAAAATCATTGCCACTAAATATTGAAGTCACATTTACCTAACACTTTTAAAAAAAGAACCTTACTTCTACTATTCCATGACACACTAAGTAATTCCCACATAAAATGGATACAATGTAATTCCCTTGGAATAATGCATGCCCAATTAATAGCGTAACCCAAGTTCATAAAACCTATCATGAAAGACCAAATTCAGGGGCTTAGATGATTACCTTTGAACGACAACAACTGGAAAATATGGTTGTTATTGGTGTTATTGGCATTAGATCTGACCTCAGCTTTGGTTATAAACACATCAGAAGCAAACACTCTTCCTCTGTTGTCCACAATATAATCTGTAATCGCCCTTGTACCTACCAGAGCACTAGAGAAACCATCCACTTTGAACCAGAAAGTTAAAAGAATGTTGATGAATATTTATGTTAATCTCGACACTATTAGGGAAGTCGTGTTGTATTCTTCTTTTGCAAAGCTTTCTGCTCTCCCAGCCATAGAGTTAATGCCATACGAAACGTTACCTATGGCATATGTGATTACAGCTTCACTCTCTTTAGAATTGAATGATCTGATCAACATATTTTTCCAACGATCATCTTCAGCTGAAGGCAGCGGAATGCAGATGCAAGAAGTTGGCAAGGATTCATCAGAAATATCACTTAATGTTGTAAACACTGCAGTAGGGGGTTCAACCATGGAGGTTCCCTATGTCATTCTCCACTCCGCACTACCAGACTCTGCATGCAACAGGCCCTGCTTGCACCCATGGCACCGATTTATCAGGCAGTTGATACATGGGAGTAGGCACAGGGAGGTATCAGCCAATCGTTTTATTGTTCTAGACATCCGTTGAACAAGCATGATTGTGATGACCTCATTTATGCATGTCCAGAATGTAATGCATCTGCAAATGCTGGAGAGACAAGTGCACATCTCTACAGTGAGTACTTGAGAGTTCAAAGCAAAGTATTGCAGAATGAAGAAACATTGATCAATGATCCTGAAGTTGCAAATAAGTTAATACAAATATTATCCATTTATATGGGGAAAGAGATGATAGATAGGACTATATCAGCGCCCCTACCAGAAAGATATTTTTTCCAAGTCAGTAGGAAAAAGTGTGTGGGGTGTGAACTCAAAATGTAATAGAGCTTGGTGGCTATGACATGGATGGAGTCATGTTGGATCTAGATTTGTACTTGAATATTTTACCAAAGAATTCCTTGGAGGTGATGGGTAAACCAAAATTGGTCTGGTCGCCCATACAACTGCTTTTGGAAAATCAATACAAGATCTACCCCATAGGTCAACTAGAGAAAGTGGAAGTGAATATAGAAAGGATGAAGACAAAGGATGACTTAGAGTTTATAGAGATTTTGGATGAATTTGGTGTATGCCCTGCATTACTTGGAATTGGTTGGGCCTTCGACAATAATGTCATGTTGAATTTGAAGAAGAAGTAGATGTCATTTGAGACTAATATCTTTCGCATGCTCACACCTCTAGATCTGTATGAAGGATACATATACAATGAGTCGGTGGATGAGGATGCGTGGAGCTTGGTTATTGAAAATATATGTAAGATCATTGGGAATAGGGAGAATTACATCAATCCCACCACAGATGGAGAGATGAGTTGGTGAAGTGTGAATTCCTATTGGTACGATTGGTCAAAACTAGTGGACACACTTATAGCATGGATACCAAATTTTCTTGAACATCGTCGGGCACGTGCCCCCGATACTGTGCTCACAGGAATTCCTACGTGTTGGTGGGAAGCGCATTGAGAACCTGATCGGGAATGGGAAGCAATTTAAGCGTCTATGCAGGAAATATTCAGACAAGGGATAGACATATGTTGATATACATGCCCCTGCAAAATGAAATGGATAGATAAGTAGCGCCAAACCAGGTGTAGTCACTATATGAATGCCCAACATGTACTGCCAAAGAAACATTCAATAACCTTAGGACCTTGGTCCTCCATTGGATGAATAATATGACCACATGCACAGGGACTACACATAGATACTCCATCATATACTCATTGAAAAAACATTCCCTACGCTGCTCTTCCCCAACCCCATTAATCAAATAGATGGGTTGGAAAACATAGCAGAGGAACTGCTTAACCAATGGATACTACTAGAACCAGTCGATCCTAGTATAGTGCCTCCATGGAAAATGATTGGTTGCATCTGGATGAGGAAACACGATGACCTACCAGGGGTCACCGTATCCAATTAATCCAAGAAATAAACTACATTGGGGGTCGCAAGAACATGCGCAGCACCCCCTGGTGAATAAGACTCGTGCATGTAAGAATCCGTCAAAGTCATCATTAATTTGCAAAGATTTTTTTGCGGCAAAAAAATTGTAATAATGAAAGTTGGCTTGAGGACAAGACAAGTAATAGTGGTGGGGGCCTATTGGCACCCAAATTTTTGGGTTTATCTCAGCTCTGCACACAAAGGAAGTGTTACACGCTCATTCCAAGTTTTGTGCACACCCAAGTTTTTGTGCAAGGGATGCATGCTTGGCTGAGTTTTGATATTGCACACCAAGATTGAAGTCTTCCAAGTGCACGTCGGTCCACATTTTGTAAGTTGCACCAAAAATAAAGAAGATGCACGCCGAAATTAACAAAGGAATCATCGAGAAATTTCCCCGAATGATCACTGCGAGAAGCACAAGTGAACGTGGAGCAGGTAAAGGATGAGCTAGAAAGGAAATTAAGATTTCCTCGATGCAGAAAGGCTATGTTGAGAATTGGCAAGAGACAGAAGCATGAAAGGTAGTTTATCAATAGAGTGAGTGGAGCCAGACTAAAAGAGAAGGAGCTCTAGAGAATAGATGGATATAAAAATAAGTAAAGACACAAAATATAAGGTTGATGTTGGTTGTGACTAATTCATTAAGTCATTGTTGTTTTCATTTTTTGAAGAGATCGTTCTGAGCCTCTGTAATAGTGTAATGTTTTTGAGTATGTGTATGAGCTTGTAATAGGTCTAAAGGTATGAAAGAACATGCATGGCACAATATGTTGTGTATCTGGAATCTTATCCAAAGAGACATAGACTTTCTTGATGTCGTATATGATTTTCTTAATGTATGCCTATGTTTTGATGGAATGAAAATGATAATAAATCCATATTGATTCTGATCCATTTTATGTTGTGTTGGCCCTTGACCAGGTTTTGTGGAAACACTAGTCATGTTTGACCAATTTTGGGGACTTCGATAGGTTGGTCGAAGACGGAGCGCCAAGTGAAGCAGAGATAGCGGGATATCACCCCCTTTTGTGAGATTTTTGGGTTTAGGGTTTATGCAAGGGGTATGGGATGTCGGCCCATGGGTCTTACCCATGCTTAGGCCCCTTTTGTAATGTGTAAACAGATATCTAGGTGATGTAAGAAACACACTAGATCTAAGAGGTATGCGGTGCTAAGTGATGTCTTGTGCTAAGTCCAAGTGATGTAAGCGGTTGGATCTATGTGATTGAGTTAGCTCTGTGCATATTGTGTATTGAGAAATTACAGGGATAAGTGCAAGTGATTGTAAGAAAGGCTCTGTATTGTGCCAAGCTTGGGGAAGGAGGATCTGGCGAGGTGTGTTCAGATCTCTTGTCCTATGCGAAGTTGGTTTTGAGGCTCTATGCATGTAAGGAGATTGACAAGAGATAATAAATAAGATGAAGAGTTGGTGGACATATCCCCATGATGGGGGTGAACCATGTATATCTTGTGTTATGGTTGCTTTGTGTGATTGATGTGATTTATGCTTAGTGTTGTCATCTTTATGTATGTTAGATGCATCTGATATGGTAGCTTAGTGTTTAGTAATGTGAATGAATGCTAGATCGGCTCTATTTCTATGTGATAAGTGCTTGGGTGTGTTAGATCTTGTTGAATACTACATTGTTATGTAATTAGAGTTTTACCTACGATGTGAATAAGGGTTAAATGCTAATGAATGTTAAATTGTAAGTTCTCTATTAAGTATTGTGATCATAGATTTGTGTCCCAAGTAGGTTGTAGACACTTGAGTCATGCAACCCCCCCTGCCTCTACCTCGGGTGAGACTTCATCTTCTTCGTAGGTGTTGCCGAAAGGGCCAGTAGTTAGGTTTTTTTTGGTGCGTTGTTGTAGCGTTGAACCCTGGGTCTTCCCCTATGTGCCAACAAATGGTTCTGTTGCCGGGACCTGAAACTCTGATTGTTGGGAACTGAAGAAAAGAGAAAGGTTTGTGCATAGATCTGTTGTTGTAGTGCACAGTACTCTACTTGACTTCTGAAGATTTGTGCTAAGAAAATAAGTCTGATCTGAAGAAAAGAGGTAATATCTTAAAGCTTTGTTCTCTAATAAAGGTAAGATAAGTGGAAATTTTTTCATCGAAAGAATGGATCTAGGTATGTTTGATAGATTTGGTACTAGTCTGAAAACTAGGGCAAAGCTAGAAGAAAGAAGATGGGATATGAATAGATCTGATAGAAATAGTGAAAGATATGTTATTCCTATGCATAGAAAGAATTTTTGGACTAACAAGTGGATGCAGGATCCTAGAAAGATTTTTTTGCAAGTCCATCACTGTGATCCCAGTGCGCAGTACAAGAAAGGTTGGGGATTGTTTAAAAGAAAGAGAGGATTGAGTCTTTGTTATAGTTGTAGAAGACTAGGACATCTTGCTAAGGAATGCCCTGGTAGAAGTCCTATTTTCCTTTGTTTTAAAGCTACTGGACATGAAGTTTTGGATTGTCTTAGAATGATTGCTAAAGTTGAGAAGATGAATATGAGACAAGAAAACCATGAGGAAGGTCCAGGGACTACGAATATGCTAAAAAACTAGAAAGAATCAGAGGGTATATTATTGTAGATGAAAGAAACATTGAATGATCACAGAGATACCAGTTTATCAGAGATCTTAAAAGAGAAAGAGTGCATAGAAACAAGAATAGGAGACTTCGACATAGACTGTGTATTGGATGCAGAAACACAACTAAACATTATGACAAAAAGTACTTGAGAAATCTTAGGAAAGCCTGCTATGGTTCCTTCACTGGGAGGAATAGGATTGTTTAAATAAAATATGATAACCCTATGTGGAAGACTTTCCCATGTACCTATGATTTCTCATGGAGCATCGAAAGAAGAAGAATTTGAGGTCATTAAGTTTGTTGAGAACATCGACCCCCTTGCACTTTTGTTAAGAAGGAATTGGATTGAGAAAGATCAGATCCGAAGGAAAGAGGAAGAGCAAGATCTAGAACAGAAAAATCAAGAATTAAGGGATTTCATGGCTAGGAGAATAGCGTGCTTACTAGAAGAATAGGAGGACAAGTTGAAGAAACTGAGGGCCAGAGACCTATTTGTAGAAGTTGAAAGAATGCAAGTAGACTTAGAGAACTTATCCATATAGGAGAGTAGAGCATCTACTCCAGAAACAGTAAGAGAAGAAGTATTACCCTCGAACCCTATGAAAGACCCTCAACAATGCAAAGTTACTAGGCCAAGAGGAGATAAGAACAAGAATGGAAATAGGAATTCAGAGACGCAAATCATAGGAAAGAAATCTAGAAAACTTAGTAAGAAGAAAGCAAAGATAGAAAAATTGCAAGAGGTTCCAGAGAGGACTTCGCAAAAGGAAGGCTTGTAGAACATGAACCTCGCCGGAATAGTAGAGTAGCGCAGATTGGCACTTCGCCTCGACGGAGCAATATGACCATTAGAGTCGTCCCGACCATTAGCATGATGCTCTAGAATGGCTAGAAACACAGTTATTTCCAGAAAGATCATCGTTGGACCGTTGGGACCACGCCATAATGGATGGAATTGCATTGATTTAGGCATTCCTACCCGTTGGAAGAGTCTGTTACGACGTTGTCTATTTAGTCCGTCACATGTCTCACCGAGAACACTTTTGGTAATTGTGATAATTCGAGCCCACAGATAGACGACTTTAGCGCAATAGAGAAATCCTTCGAAGAGATTCTCATAGACCTCATGGATGAGAAGGTCATGTATGCAGAAGCACAAGATTTGTCGACAAGAGGAGTGCCAGCATCCCCATCAACTGTATGTCGATCTGGGCCCTCTCAAACTGCAACAGAGAAACAAACTAAGCATTGTGATGACTTGGCAAATGCGAAGCTCATCCCATCAATCCTGCCCAACTACATCCCACCTCTGGCTGGCGCGGTGAGTCATGACAGCGTCCCAAGGGACTTTGACTACACATTGATCACTACGTACCTCCCGAAGGGGATACACGCAATAGGACCACAGTGGGAGAGGATTATGACGCTTAAGATCAGTGACTTCAACTTGGGAGATCGTAAAAACTATGGAATGCTCACACCACACAAGTATTTGACCAAGACAATGGGGAATAATTCGAAGATAATCCCCCGGTCATGGACATGGAAATCACAAGATCAACCATCCTCAATGTAATGAAATTACCACACTTCAGCAGACATCAAGAGGTTAATGCGTGCGTTAAACTCCTGTTTTCGTACTTCCATGGTGATTACCTATGGTTGGATAAGTGCATCACACTAGATCTGATGTTGATCCACTAGATCACCGGATTAAGCATGTAAGGACCAGACCCATAGGAAGTTTACCAAGGGAAGGTTGCAGATCACACCCTGTCACAGATAATAAAAGAAACCTATGACGATGTGGAGAAGGGGAAGCAGGGCTATAAGGTAGCATCCATCCATAATGGCGTAGTGTACCTAGGTTTCCAGTTGATCATTGGTAAGCTTGTTAGGAAAAATAGGCCAATACGGTTCATGGGGTTTGTCGTCGACCTCAGAGGAAAATGCGTTGAAGGCCTGCAAATGGACTAAGCGAGAAACCTCGTCAACTAGTTAGAGAAATACTTATGTGAAGCTTAGGATCAAGGCTATTAGTTTCATTTCAGTTGGTTGTTGATTCTCATTTCCTTCATTGCTTGGGAGATGTCGAAAGGAGCGACCTTCCCTAAAATTGAGCCATCTGAACCACTAGCTATGAAGTTCACTACGCTATGGTATTCGAGTGACATGGCAAAGAAATGGAAGTCAAACGCAGTGTTCCACACCTATTATCTGCAGTTGAAGAGGCTCATTGAATCTTTCCCTTGCATGACGTCTAACACTCTACACAGGTTCAGGCCACTTGCGAAGTTCCACGCAGACAGGCACTTCATCTATATCACTACGCGTGAAGACAAACAAAAAGAATATCTCTAGTCCTATTACAAACTCACAGAGGAGGACATGTAAGAAATAACCAAGGAATGGCCTACAAAGTTCCTTGTATCAATTAACCAGGTAGAAATATCCGACTAAGAACTCATCAAAAGCCTTATGGTAACTCGTGAAGAATATGATTCACCCAACATCAGCAGGAAGAAAAAGAAGGAAGAGGTACAGGAATTGAGCAGCGCATCAAAGGAAACTACACCAGATTCACCTGAAGGGGGAGGATGTGACAAAGTAGACAAAGAAGAGAATGAAGGGGGAGGAGGTGACAAAGTAGACAAAGAAGAGGATGAAGGGGAAGAAGACAAGCAAAAGAAGGGAGAAGTAACACCGCCAAAAGATCCCCTGACAGAGACAGAAACATCTAAGAAAAGAAAGGGTTCCCTGACCAAACCTTCATCGTGGAAGAAGTCAAAAGCCAATAAAACTCCATTCCACACTGTGCTCACGGTGGATGACATTGACCTTATCATTTCCACTGTATCAGATACCTCAGAGGACATCTTGCAGTGAAGTGAAGCCAAACAGGAGACAATGTTTGACAGGATCGATGCAAAGCTCAAAGGAGTACATCAGGCTCTTTTTTCAAGTCACACGGTCCCTACTGTGTTGTTGTCAACAGGGGACATAGAAGTAGGAGATGAGCATGCCCAGCTACGCAGACTAGCAGACTCAACAGAGGCTCACCTTCATCGATTCCAGGAGGAAAAGGAGCAGGCTACATAGGCCTTGAAGAAATCAAAGGAGGACGCCATAGAGAAAATTTGAGTTGTGCAACAAGAAAAAGACGACCTCCAAGCGAATTTTGCAAAGGATAGAACGCATATCCATAAGGAGAAAGAACAACTACTCACCGAGAAGATGGGAGTTAAAGAAGAAGTCACCATAGCACTTCACTCTGTGATGGGCCTAACACATATGGAAGAAGAAACCACTAAGAGTCAAGTGGAGAAGCTCGTTGAAGCTATTCCGCAGCTTCAAGAAAGAGAGGAAAAATTGGAACTACAAGCCGTGCCAAGCACTCCATAGGAACTGCGAGACCAGAGAGAGGAAACTACTAGGAGCACAGTCAAAAGAATCAAGGCATTGGCCTTGCAATGCAAGCAACTCAGCATTCAAAGTGCGCAGACCTACGAGCACCTTGCAGAGGACCCTGAACTAAGGACATTGGAGTCACAGCTCCAGGAGGCAAAGAAACAAGCAGCAACAGTGCAAGCACAATTGAAGCCATTTTCAGTAGTTGAGAGGATGAAAAGGTCCCAGGAACAACGCACCATTCAACAACATGTCCATACCATCCAAAGTAAAGTCATGGAAGTGACCCAGAGGCTACAGCCAGTGCATGATGAAGCCTGCACACTTTTTGAAGATATTGAGGGACAAGGTGCACAACTAGAACAAATAGTCACCATGGTGGAACAACGATTGGAAGGACCAGTGACCAAGAAAGTTATTCAGGAGTTCACCGAGTAGGAGGCTCTAGCGAAGCAGTAGGTCCAGGCAGCTCGAGCCAAGCTCGAGGCCTTCGAGGCAGAGTTACCCAGATCAGAGTGACTTGGGATGAGTCACATGTGAGTGTTGGGGGCATGTTGGCCCTTGCCTAGGTTTTGTG
>JASDQU010011221.1:72890-83500 GCA_032191745.1 Picea mariana
TGGGATTTGTAAGAAGCAGGGCTGATCACTGTGTATACTCCAAGAAGGTTGGTAATCACTTCATTTATGTAGTGTTGTATGTTGATGACATGTTGTTGGTAGGAAATAACATGGATGTTATCAAGGAGGTGAAATCGCAGCTATCCTCCAAATTTGACATGAAGGATATTGGTCCTGCTAACTTCATTCCGGGAATGGAGATTAAAAGAGATCGTGCAAATAGGAAACTCTGGTTGAATCAGAGAAAATATGTTGAGATGATATTGCAGAGGTTTAATATGCATGGAAGTAAACCGGTCAAGGTTCCTATTGCTATAGGTGTAAAGTTATCTGCAGATCAGTGTCCCAAGACACAGGAAGAAGAAGAGGACATGTCCCATGTTCCATATGCCAGTGCAGTTGGCAGTTTGATGTATGCAATGGTCTGTACTAGACCGGACATTGCACATGCAATGGGAGTTTTGAGCAGGTATATGTCAAAACCAGGGAAGGAGCATTGGACAGCAGTAAAGAGGGTCTTCGGGTAACTTCGTGGCACTACCAGTTATGGATTGTACTACCAAGGAAGACCGAGATTGGACAAAGTGATGGACATACATGGTTTTGTTGATGCAGACTGGGCTAGAGATCTAGATCACAGAAGATCTACAAGTGGGTATGTATTTAACCTATTTGGAGGAGAAATCAGTTGGATGAGAAAAAGACAGGCTGTAGTGGCACTCTCAACTACAGAAGTTGAATACATGGTAGCCACTCATGTAAGCAAGGAAGCATTATGGTTACAAATATTGTGTTTAGGTATTGGGTTGGTACAACAAGCAGTGAGATTAGATTGTGACAGCCAGATTTCAATCTTCCTGGTAAAGAACCCAACTTATCATTCGAAGACAAATAATATTGATGTTCAGTATCACTTTGTGAGAGACATGGTTGAGGAAAAGAAGGTGTTGCTGGAAAAGGTTGACACTTTGAAGAATGTTGCAGATTCATTGACAAAATCTGTGAGCACAGAAAAGTTCTCCTGGTGTAGAGTAACAATGGGCATTGCTGCCCTAGATTGTTGACTATATAATCCCCTTGACCCCTAGATGCAAAGAAAACAACAAGTGGGAGAATGTTGGGTATGTGTTATATTCTTTGCATGTGTGTGTGTGGGCGCGTCAGATATGGCAACTGCATCTGACGATCCCTCGTAGTAGTGCCCTGTTTGTGTCATGTGTGCTGGGCGCTTTCCTAGGGGGGTCCCAGGGGGGGTCAGGTATGCCCCTCCCCTGTTTACGCGCAGTGTTCGAGGCAGCACCCCAAATATTTTTTTTGGGCGGTTTTTGCTATTTTTAGCGGTTTACTAAAAATAATCCTGGTTTTAGGGATTAGGGTTTTGGTATCTACAGAATACCTAAAAACATTGTATATATTGTATAGTGAATGGTGAAATTCAAGATAATGAATATAAGAAAGGTTTTCTCGGTTGAGGGCTTCCGATATAAAATCTCTGTGTACTCTATGTATGAGCCATTAATTAAATTCTGTTTTGCTTAAGAATCTATATGCATTGCTTTAATTCACAGGTTTAAAACTTACAAAGGTCTAGGAAACCTAAAATATCAATTGATTTAAACATGAATGCATTAGAAGAGGACCATGATGAACACAGGGCTAAAATAGAGGTTGGGTGCTCAAAACTAAATTTCAACAGAAGTTGAAAAAAGATGCAGGATTTTCTTGTAGGTGATTGTTTTAGCAGTAATCTTCTGACAAGTCTCCCAAGCAAACGATGAAGAATTAGTAGAATCCATTCAAAACCCACTTGCAGAATGGGACACATTAGGTGAATGTAGGTCGTTTCTTGAAAAAATGAAGCATTTAGGAGGTACAGGTGGAACTTTGGGACTGATTTTTCCAGATTTGCTAATTTTTTCTAGATTTTCCTAGATTTTCAAGAGTTTCCACTTCATAAGTTTGACCAGTCCTTGATCATGGGAACCAGTACATGAATTTTAATCAGTTTCTATGTATACTATTTGGAGGGTCAAAGGATATCTCTAGAGTTATGATTTGGTCCTAAGTTTAAAGTATTTTTCCTAAGATCTAGATTTTTGTTATAATACAATAAATGAAATAGATTGTAATCACTATTTGATAACCAGATATTGAGTCTCAATCAAATCTGTAACTAGATTTTAGGATATGATGGAAACCAACTCTTTGTATAAAAATGAAATTAGATGATAGATTTAAAGGAGGTTCAAGTTTTGTGGTGCTAAAGGAACATTTTGACCTAGATTGTAATGCCTGTGATCTACTACATTTTGCACTCAATGAAAAAATCATTTTGATGGTTAGACTATCTTATTCTTGTGTTATTTCTTCTATCTTACTTGAATTCATTGAATCGTATTTCAAAGCATGTGATTTATCCTGGTCATGTTGAATTTTAGTTAATATTTTGATGTTTACTCACCTGTTATATGATTTGTATTTAAGTATTTCCTTCTTGTTTCTAAATGATATTTCGGATCAAGAGTCTTCTCTGTAAGGGAAAAAATTGTGAAACTTGCAATTTTCTTCTATTTTATCTCCATTTTACCTAATTTATCAAAATGAGTATCATTGACTAAGTTGAGTATTTTAGAAACTTGATCTAAAAGTGTAACCAACATCATATGTTGTCCAAATTACCCATTACCTGATCCATAAACCAACAAAAAAAAATCAATTTGATAAATCAATGCAATAATTGAGGTGCCCTAGCTTGCCCTTAGCAGTCAAGGACAACTTTAGGGACTAACATATTTTGGCACCGTTGTTGGGGACAAAGGAACAAATTTTTTTTCCCTGGGAGAACGACAATGTTTAGATCTTATTCTTGATGGTGAATAGGAAGTGTACATCAATTTGACTGCAGATCATTCACCTAGCAACTCCATGAAGGAATAATACATTGGTGACTCCATTGATTCAAGATGAAGAAGGCCATGGAGTAAATTTTAGCTTGAAGATTTGCTCCATTTGACTTCTCATTTGTTCCTGGTTACCCAAATCTAGTACCTCATGTAGATGAATGGAAATGACAACATCCCAAGTTTAAATAAGGTATATATGATAATCTTGTTGAACATTTGCTTTAGTTTCATGCACTGATGCATCATTTGAATATCTTTCATGAATATTTTCATGTACTCACTCGAAGGAGACGCTTGAGAATGGTATCGGTCTCTTCCTCACTCTGGTAGATCTTCCTTGAAGCAATTTCATACACTATTTCATGATCATTATAGAAGATATTTTCCAACTGAATGTCTTTTTGAGCACTGTTGTGAAGAGTTTGCATCATATATTCAAGATTTTGTAATTAATGAAAAGGAATACAATCTTAATGAAGTAGAGGAGGACTCATTGTCTGTTGGATCCTTTTCTAGTTCTATTGTGCAGTTGGAATTTTTTTAGCATTGTATTAGTATTGAAGTCGATAGTAGCCATACTCTAGATACATTTGACATCACATTAGATGTTTCTAATAGTCATGACTATGATGAATTTGCTGCTAAAAACTTTATTCAAGATCTACATGTTTTTTATGAGTATGAAGACAATTTAGAGGTTCATTTTTCTACATCAACACACAGGGAGTTCTACAGAAGCAAACATGTATATGAAAATTATGCATCTAATTCATGTAGTGAGGGAGATGAAGATGTAGTTCAGCAAAAACCATATTTAATTTAACATGATGATCCTTCTTTTGAAATTGGTGAAATCATTTTGTATCTTTTCGAACCTCTTGCCTTGGAATCTACAAAGGAATTTTCTACTCAAGATGATTTTACTGCTAGTACTCATGTATTGTTTCAAGGAGGATATTTGCAGCACAATCTAGTTAATAGAGAAGAAATTATAGAGGAGCATCTTGGTCTTTTAGGCCAGCTAGAAATTTTCCATGTTTTTCATGATCTCATGACTTCTTGGATGGAGAAAGTTTCTTCAGGGGTCCCAAACATCGTAGCTTTTGGTATGTCACTTAATTGGAGTAGTAAGTTTGAGTTGTCCATAATATTTGTGGTGTGTCTATCATGTTTTTTCTGTGTTTTATCAATTAGCTTCATACAAGAAGTTTTTATAGTTAGTCAAATGCTTTCATGGCTACATTGGAAGTTTGATGTGACCTGGTCAAGACATTGATTAGTTAGTTGTGTAGGAGTTGTACATAAATAAGATATATTTTTGAGCATGTTGGCTTGAATATCAATTTGCAGTGTGAGATTATTGTCAACTTTTCAATTTGACATAGTATACATGAATAAGACTCCTTATCCCAATGGAAGCACTGGTAAATAGCGTTTAAGTTTTCAATTTGGATTTTTAAGTATGCAGAGGGTTTGTCTTCAGTGGAAAATTTTTGGTTAGCAAAAGTAGTTGTAGAGTAGAATTACAGATTAGCAGGGATTAAATGGATTGGCATTGGTCTACATGTTCTTAATGTCTCACTAGGAGAACATTATTCCCATAAGGAGCCAGTGTTAGTCCCTAGACAAACTACCACCTTTTTGTTCTTGATTTTTAGCATATTCCTTCAAAACCTGTCCTAACCCTATTTATTTTTGTTGGTTACACCTTTTTTATACTTTATATCTTTTGTTGGTGTGATTTGCTTTGCTCCAATTTAGTTCTCATTTGCTTCTTATAGGATAGTTTGAGATTTCACATAGAAAATGATATGTCACATCACAATGTTTTTTTCCTATTGGAAAAATCAAGGCATTTACCTAGGTATGAAATAAAAAATAGAGTCGCTACCAAAATAGGACTATTCTGGTAGCACATGATAAATCATTTTTCAAATGTACTTCAAACCCAATGATCATGAAAACAAGCTTGATATTATGTGAAAATCGTGTAAACAGTTATGGTTTTTGAATATGTCATTCTTTTAATGTTGATTAGATGCTATGCATGATTTTGGTAACTCAAATTAGATTATGCTGGTACCTTGTTTATCCAATTGACAGGCCACGATTAAAGTTCATGAAAAATCATGATTTCAAATTTTTAAGGAAGAGTTTTAAATAATAAGATGTAACTTATTGTTATTTGCAGCCAAAACTCTATTGCATCTCTTGTTCTGTGCAAGTATTCTAAGAAACCCGAGTAACAATGACACCTTAGCATTTGGAGGTGTACAGAGTCTGCAACTAACAACGTGCCAACTAAGAAGGGAGGACGAGTCATTAGACTGGAACCAGATAGGGTCGAATTACTAGAACCATGCCCATAAATTATGGAGATGTTCATAAAAGGAGAATGGTTTAAATTATGTTGCAAGTTCCAGGTCATCATGAATAAATTTCGAATTTATTTTCCCTGAATTTCAATGGCTTTCAAACTCAAATAGGATGTGTGTTGATTCATGTTTCAGGGAACTCAATTGCAACAACTTGTCATTTTCCAGTAAAAGGTGAAAGGTGATGGAAGAAGAACAAACTCCTTGCAGACCTGTGCAATTAGTTTTAGATGGAAAAATATCACAATATAGACCAGAGTCAAGATATTCCAAATAAATGGTTGAAGAAAGAATGGCAAATGTCCTAGTAGTGGCCCAAAGGTACTGTTGGTGTACAAATATGTTCAATATATATCTTACACTCATTTAAATGTCAATCCAGGATTCATAATCAATAGAGTTGATGCACTGTATGTGCCGATAACAGATAGGTTCCTATGTCTGATGAGTATAGCATAAAGAAGAAACAATCAATACCAATACTCTATTTTCACACTTCAAAGATAACACTCTTCACACAATTCAGAAATTAAAGAAAACTCATAAACAAAGATATGATCTAAAGTTCTTGCTTAGGTGATGGACCTGTTCATTGATGGCTCATGAAAGGAAAATATGAACTTTGATTCTATCTCCTAGAGAAACTAAACTAAAAGCAATCAACACTCTGTTTTGCAATCCTTAATCTATGTTTTACACACTGTGCAAAAATTAAAGAACAAAATTCAAATAAAAGACTCTAGCTAACATGCACTCCAAAGGCTCTCTTACAAGAAACAAGATCGTCCATTTACTAGCTCATGAAGGTGAAAGATGGATTTTGATCTTACTCTTGTAGTCACTCACTTTAATATCAACTTGCAAATTGTCTAATTCTGCACACTCTACAAATTAGAAAAAGAATTTTAATGCAACCTCGCAATTCTGAAAAGTTACTTTATTTCTACATAGGAAACAAGGATTTTAAATGAGATGTTCCATGTGTTGGCTCATGTAATGCAAAATATGGACTCTCCAATTGTTCCTGTACTGCCACACTTTGCAAGATAAAAGCTGAGATTAGAAGGACACAATTCAGAAATAAATGATCACACACATAAATCATAAATGTTCACACACAGAAATTATAAATGATTATAAATCTACCACTAGATTATTGTTCACAACTTTTGATGCATCCACACTTAGATTATTTTGTAACTTACAACTTATTTGCATCAAACATTTCTACTAACAACTGATATGTACAGAATCACTCTATAGACATACTTACAGAAATTAGATCCACTTTGCAATTACAGTAAGCTTGCCAAGTTGGACCGATGGGCCCTTGCCAATGCCAACGGGGCAGCTTAGAGGGAACTCACGGAATAATAAACTTTAAATAACACATGGAGTCAATGAACTTAATCTCATATTAATTCTTTAGCAAGTTTACACAGATAATATGTTCAGAAATACAATCTGCAACATAACAATCCCTCTCCCCTTTTTGGCTTAGCCATCACTCAATTTATATGACTTTTACATTATAATTTTGGATCTAGACAATACAATACAAATCAAAACCATTTTCCATCAATAGAGGTCGAGTACAACCATTAGCTAATCAAGGAAATGTTGTTCCCACGAAGCTGGGCATGATCTTAGAAATTTTGGAAAATTGGCAAAGATTGAGGATGGATTGTTCCCCCTAAGATTGAGGTCCACACATGTGTGATATGAATACTCTAGATCATGGGTCTGAATGAAAACACCACTCTGGACAAAACCCATGTCCCCAAATTTTTATATACATCGTCATCGGCCCAAAAATCGAGGTGAAAATCTAGTACCGAAATGTTGATACTAAAATCCTGTAGGTAGCTGTTTAGTACAGGAATACACATAGTCACATTGGTACCAGAATAACACATGCTAGTACTAAAATAGCACGGGGCAGTACCAAAACAATTTTATGCGGTTTTGTTGGTACCAGATCAATGCTGCTTAAGATCAAATGATTAGGATCATGCAAAATCAACTATTTTAATCGAATTAACTCAAGAAAATCAAACAAAACATGTCTTAACCATAAGTTACCTCTCTATGCACATGAGCAAGGTCATTAAGTCTATCTATGAAGGTAATGATCAAGTTTATACTCATAACATAGGTAAAATAGGCTCAGATAAGGGGTAATATAGGGTATTAGAAGTGTCAAAATGGAGACTCAACATGTACATAACCTGTGAAGATATTAACAAAAATGGAAAAGAGGGTACAAAGTCATCCTAAAACTGTTGATAAAATCCTTTTTCATCAAGGTCTAATTAAAATTATGGTTATGCATGCATTGAATGAATTACAAGTGTCTTGGGAACAACTGTTATCATCATTAGGGTTTAAAGAATAGGTTGTAAAGACAAATAAAACTATGGTTTCAACAAGTAAGGGCAACACATCAAAGAGTACACAAAATTTACAAGAAGCTTCTTCTGTATCAAGGTAGACCAGATCAAGCAAGAGAAAACTTGTGTTACAGTAGGAAAAAGAGATCAAGCAGGAACCAAAATCCTTTGTTTCAAAACATGGTTTTGAAAGTTGTGACATGATTTACACCAGAAGAATGACAAGATAGAGGACATAAGAGTTACAAAAGGAAAAATCTGAACCAGATACAAAGTCTTATCATGTACCAATAAAGAACTTCCAAATGAAAGGACATAGAAAAAAGAATAAAGTAAAACAACCTACAAGCTTCCCTAACAAACATAAAACACGATCTACGGATAAGCTAATTCAAAGGCTCTATTCAAACCTTCTCTCAAGAAGCGAATTTGATTATCTTAGATGATAACAGTCCAAAGATGCAAGAAAATTCAAAATCCTATGTAGAAGAAACAACCAACTTGTCTAAACCTGTAAAAAAAGACATTGTTGAAGAAGCATCTTCAAAGGGACATAAATATGAAACAAGGTCTAGGAAACCTAAACTATCAACTGATTTAAACAAGCCTGCATTAGAAGAGGACCATGATGAACACATGGCTGAAACAAAGGATGTGTACTCAAAACTAAATTTCAGCAGAAGTTGAAAAAAGATGCAAAATTTTCCTATAGGTGATTGTTTTAGGAGTCATCTTCTAATGAGTCTCCCAAGCAAACGGTGAAGACTTAGTAGAATCCATTCAAAACCCACTTGCAGAATGGGACAAATTAGGTGACAAGAGAAATGGGACAAATTGGCTAACAAGAGGGTTGTTTCTCGAAAAAATGTACCTTTTAGGAGGTACAGGTGGAACTTTGGTACTGATTTTTCTAGATTTGCTGATTTTTTCTAGATTTTCCTAGATTTTCTAGAGTTGCCACTTCATCAATGTGACCTATCCTTGATCATGGGAACCAATACATGAATTTTGAGAAGTTGCTATAGATCCTATTTTGCAAGTCAAAGGATATCTCTGGAGTTATTATTTGGTCCTAAGTTTAAGGTCTTTTTCCTAAGATCTATATTTTTGTTGTAACACAATAAATGAAATAGATTGTAATCACTATTTGATAGCCAAATATTGTGCTAAGCCCTAATATTGGCTCATTACCCCTTAATTGGGGCATATTATATTAGTAATGTTATTTTATTTATGTTTGCTTTAGGCCATTAGTTGTAATTATACCTCCTAGTCTTCTATATATACCAAGGAGACATTTTCATTTTGAATCATCTTGTACTTGAACATTTAAGTGGGGTAAAAGGAGGTTGCCCCCTCGAAGAGGCTTATTATATGAAATTATCTCTTTTTCAAGGCTTTGATTACTTTTCCTAAGGTTTTTCTATGCCATATTGATGTTTGGTTCTTAACATATGGTATCAGAGCTCAAGGTCTTGGGGTTTCGCTGCTACATCTGAGTCACCGTGGAATTTTCTATATAACTTTTTTTCTACAATGTTTCAAAAAGAACGACTTGGAGGATATTTAGTAGACAGATCAAGGTATGTTGGGTTCAAAATTCAGCTCCTGAGGCCTTATAATTTAGGAGAAACATTCTGTACAAGATAGGGTTCTGGAATCATCCTGAAACGAGTCATTGTAGAATTTTCACTATAAAACATTTTCTGTAATGTTTTAGACCCTAAACTCCAGAGTCCATTTACAAAAATTAGTAAGGTATCTGTGGTAAAAATTTCAGCTTCTGGGTCATCTTAAATTTGTATATACACCTTGTGTAAGATAGGGTATTTGACTAGTCCTATTGACTAGTCTCAAGAAGGTGTTCCAGGTAAAACAATCATAAATTCTTTCTAGAGTATCCAAATTGAGTGGGACTGGTTTCATTGGATCTTGGACAGTCTGTAGTATTTTGGGTGTGAGTTTTAGAATTTGATATCAATTATTTTGTGCGGGGCATGCTATACAAGTGAGATCTCCTGGAAAGGACAAAAATTGTCAAGTTGTGAGGAAGTTACCATAAATTCGACTTGGCACATCCAATTTTGATCAGACCTGTGGAATTGCAGAGAAGAAATATCAGAGAACTACCTGAAAGAAAGTTTCATACCCAAAAGGGCCGAAACTTGGGAGATAGAACAGAATAAATATTGTCTAGCAGAACCGCCTCAAAATCAAGATTCAAAAGTGATACTTGACCAACATGCCACCAAGAAAGGGACCTTCTACACCAATTAAGCCTCTAGAAAATCCTAATTGGACTCTTGATGAAGGTGAAGAAATGCATAGGGACATAAATGAACTACAAAAGAAGATGGATTCAATGGAAGCTAAGTTGGATACTGAGATGGATTCAATGGAAGGTAAGTTGATGGATTCAATAGAAGCTAAGTTGGATACTAAGATGGATGGCTTAAAAGGGGAGATCATGGAAGTATTGAAAAATTTCGTAATAGAGAAGACACCCGAAAGTGAAAATGCATCTCATGAAATTCATGATGAGGACACAAGGAAGGTGAATCAAGAATGGAGAAACTCCAACTTTGGTTTGAAGACCAATCACGTTCCTAAGATTGATATGAGGAAGTTTGATGGCAAGGACCCAATCACATGGATACTTCAAATGGAGCAATTCTTTGATCTCCATAATGTGCCACATACAAAAAAGGTATGAATTGCTTCTTTATATTTAGAACCTAATCAATTTGTTCGGTATCGATGGCTTTGTTCTCGCAAATCACTCGTCACTTGGACAATTTTCACGAAAGAAATGATAGCACACTATGAGGATACAAGGAGCAATACCTTCTTTAGCCAATTGATAAATCTCAAGCAAAAGGGTTCAGTTACCGAGCACATTGAGAGCTTCCAAAGATTGAATATAAAGGTAACTGATATTCTAG
>JASDQU010011222.1:34117-60621 GCA_032191745.1 Picea mariana
AATTTGAGGAGAATGCTAAAGTGCTACGTAACAGTTGAAGAGAACCGTAGGTGAGAGAATAATTTTTATTGTTGCATTTTTACTTTTACCACGTGGGAATGTGAACACTGAAATGTTAAAAAAACACATTCCCTTATAATTTCTTATTATTATTTTGAACAAAAAGAATATTTCTCTTTCCAATTTTTCATAAACAATTTTTTCTTCCATTTTAATGTTTAAGTGAGGAAATGTTAGCCCTTACCACTTCAATAAAAACATTTCCCCTTTACCTTGACCACTGCAATAAAATGATAGAAAATATTAAATCCGAGAGGAACACAACAGAAGATGAAATCCAAGACACAACTTTAGCTCAGGATTCAGACAATTTTTTATAGGTGTTGCTGGTCATCTATGGGACAACTAACAACATGTCGTTTTTCATCAGTTCACAACAAGCAACACCCTCTGTAAGCTTCTAGATTCACGGAGTTTCAAAGAGGCAATCAAGGGATGAGTTGGTTCTTCATGGCATGAGACTTGGAACTGACACCATTTGAGTCTCCATTGGTCTAGAATATCTAGAAGTTTTCCCAAGCATCTTCCAAGAATCTATATAAAGAAGACAAATCTTGAACATGAGGAGGAAGAATCATTTATAGATCTACGTTGTCAAAATCCATAGGTGCTTCTCCATCTACATTAGTTGCAGTTGTGTTTCCTATCTTGGTTGAAGAGGTGAGGAGGAGTAAGGAGCAAGGGGTAAAGAGGAGTGCATATACAATAAGAGGTAATTATATTGATGTACTTATGTTATTCAAATTAATAGATCATTGGTTTTCGCCTATGAATGTTTGTATTTCATGCATGAGTGTTCAGATATGATTTATTTCATCATAAATCAACTTAGACCAAGCTAGATCTAGGATTATAACATTAAAAAGAGATTAGATCCATCAAATCTGACATATTTGAGTCAAAACTCTTTTTTTTCAAATTTTTGCAGTGTGTCTCTTGTCGCACTACTAGTGACAAGCGACTAGTCGCTTGTTGTAGGTCATCAGACGCGACACCCCCTGTAAACTTTGAAAATTGCAAAGTTGTCAGATTTCTTTGGTCGTATCTGGTTTGTCTGATCTCATGGATTTTTAATTGGTTTGCACCTTTGGATCTTGTCTTAGGTTAGGTCCTTTGTCACACCTTCTATATTCAATTTTGGTTTGAAGTGTGGTTGTGTGGATTGCTTGGATTTCTTGTTTACACTTGTTCACTGTCTAGTAGTCCATTGAATTTGGGAAGTTTAGAGTCACAACATCACTAAAGTTTCATCCATTTTTCCTTTGACATAAAAACAACCATATGAAAAGAATCTATAAATTAAAATCAATTAGACTTTTTTCTTTAATAACAGACCAATACCAGATAGGTTTAAGGCCTTGGAATAGGATCAGAGAGAGAAATGTTCAAGGCCACCAGAAGAAAACCTAGAATTCATTAACAAGTGTAAAATCCATTCTTTCAACCAATGCGTCAAGAAGCTCCTCTAACACATGAGTTAAGCACAAGGTTGCATCAAGTGCAAGTAGGGAGATTACCCCTCTTTGTTTGTTTTAGTGTTTGCGGTATCGCTTTGATTACTTTGTATACGTGAGTTTCATTGGTGTCGTGCCTCTGTTTGAGGTGATGCCTTTGAAGATACAAGCTTAGTTACCCTAATATTACGTGTGGTCGGACCTACAACTGATCATTTGTTCATTGATTTTGAGGTGGTAGCCTTAGTGACCATTCCAAAGTGTCTACATAGGTGATTACAGGTGGGACGTTCCTGTAGTACCGACGAGTGCCTAAATTGACATACTTCCAACACTCGTCTAGTACCTTTTTTCTTACCATTTTCCACTAATCATTTCCTTTTGACACCTTCCTTATTTAGTTTTATCACACTTTTGATTAAGGTATGAATATTTCCCCCCATGCCATTTTTATGTTATTTTTAAATATTTCTTAAGGAACTTGTTACATTCATGCACTAACATTTCTATACAGGAGAAATTATAGTGGATTCCTTACAATAGTTGTAGCTCATTATAGTGGTTGAAACTCCTTACAATGGATGCAATTCCTCTCTGTTATTGCGACTCCAAGCATAATGCAAATACTGAAACTCTAATTGCACTCTTCGTTGATGCAACTCCATGTATGACACCATTGATGTAATTCCAAATATGACACCATTGCTACAATTGAGAGTACAATGACATTATTGCAACTCCGAGTACAAATTGCTCTGACAGAACAGTCAACGATACAAACGATAACTAGATAATTCTCCTCACATAGGAAAGAGACAAGAGGTAAGTGGATGTTGGGTGTTGTATCATTGTTTTCAGTCGATGCTTGTGTGCATACCGACCTTATTAACACTAGGGAGTTTTAGACCTAGGGTTCATCCAAAGCGTGTCAAAAAAAAACCCCTAAGCATCAGCATATCAATCCTCAATCAAGGCAAGGGAAGGTCTTACCCGATATGAAAAGAGGATCAAAAAGACCATAAGGTCTTGTGTCACGGATGGAGGATTAAACATTTGAAACACTACTACTATTGTCATCCATGGAACTCATATATGACAAACTATTTTTCAAGGCTAAGTAAAAGAGATGAACTTAAAGTATGTTAATCACCATGTTTTTATTTAGTGATCAATCTAGTCTAATTATACTAAGGGTCGATCTAAATATGAAATATGAAATAATATATATGAATCTTTAACTTTACCCTATAACCTAAATGTAAACAACAAAAATTAGGGTTTATTATCACTTTCCTTTTGGTGTGAAAACAATCAAAGGTAAAAAGAGGGTAAATTGACTCCTTAGGTGGGTAATGACCCTTAATTAAGTATGTTGGATCTAACTAACAATGCTCTTGAACTCTTGGAAGAGAAATAATACAAATAAAAGATATCAAAAAAAAATTGTGTTAGACCTCCTTAGTGTATGAAAGTTTGTAATATCCTCCTACAAAACCCAAGAAGTTTCCCTATATCCACAAATATACTTATACTAAAGATACCAAGTAAGAAATGCAACAAACAAGTTTGTACTATATATTTAAATAAGAAAATAAATGATGCTCGTGAAACCTTAGTGGAAGAAAGCCTCCTATCTCACATGATGATTGTTAAAATGCTCAATTGAAAGGAAAGGAAGAGAGTGATTGAAGTGTGGGAAGAGGGATGCTCCAAACCACTACAAGATGTAGTTTACATGTTCCAAAAGAAAAATAAAAGACCTAAACCAATAAGTGAAGGCTATGTATATTAGATACAACACTTCTTGAAGAAAGAGGGGTGATAGAGATAAAACAATGGGGTCCAAGAGAATATGAGAGTTATACAATAATCTATAAGAATATAGAGAGACATGAGACATGATAAATATAATATAAAAACGGTCCATGTTTACTATAAAAACTGTTTTTCAATGAGACATGATAAATATATTGATTGATTTCCATACAATTTGTGAATAAAAATGGTTATTTTTAGGTTAAATTTTTTACTAAATCCTTAAATTGAATGTTCTGTATAACCCTCAAATTAGAATGGGGTCATGAGTAAAACTTTAACTCATTATTTGAATAATTTGAATTTTTTTCTCTGAATACTTGGTTTATACACGTGCATTATGGAATGAAGAGAAATATGTTTGTCTATTTATCATATTTATCATGACTTTTTGGTTTTTTTTGGATGGCTTTTATGTTAAAATTTTAATTTTAAATTTATTAAAAATATATATTTATTTATGTTTATTAGAAATAAATATAAGAATTATTTTAATTTTGATTTATTAAAATATAAATATTTTGAGTGGAATTAGAGAAACTGAAAGACGAGACTGCAAGGGATTAAATAAAAATTTCATCGGAATATCATTAGCACAACAAAAAATTAGTCACTAAGCCAAACATACTATATTTTAAATATGATCAAGTCTTTATAATAGTGAGGAAGTTAGTGGTTAAAATCACAACGTTTGATTTATTGGGAGTACTAAAAGTATTCCATCAATATTTAATCTTGTCCATATAAAACTGATTAAACACTTAAAAACCTATTAAATGTGACAATTGTAAATAAGTGTAGCATTTAACCTTAAATTAAAAATTTTATATTTGTAAAAACATAAGACAATAGCCTTTGATACCGGATTTAATCACAATCTATATCAATCAAATCAGACAAATTACAAATAGGGTTTGTTATCAATCAAACCAGAGAAACTTCAAATGAGACATTTACAATAGATGTTTATTAATCGACCACTTCAGCGGCGACCCATCTTGCAATGTTTAGCCACCTCTTCTACCACACGTTTCACCAGTGCTGCTTCATAGCTGGAACTCTCAGAGTTTGAAAATATTAAGAATTCAAGTAGAAGAAATAGAAACAGAGAAATAAATAAGAGAGGAGTGGGAAGAGTGGGTTACCAACCCATTGAAGTGTTCTTGAAGTGAGTAGCCAGAGGAACGACATGCAACGTGGATCGAGAAAAATAACAAAAAGGATAGACTGATTTCTCTTATTGGAATAGTTCTTTAGAGATAAAGCCTCAATAAAAGCATAGATATTACCATGGGAAGGATTGAACCACTGTTGATCTGTATATCATGGGAAACCTTCCCAATCTCAAGGCCCAAACCATTATTCTTTGAAAAATTTCAATTGGAACATTTGGAATTTCTGGACAACATAAGAAATTGGTGGAAGGAAATAGAAAACATAAGAGGCTTAAAATGTATATCTTCTAGAAAAAACTAAAACAAATTAAGAAGAAAATAAAATAATGGAATAAATATGTTTTTGGCAATATTTTCCAAGCTCAACAACAACTGGAACTAGAAATGGAAAGCTTGCAAAACACTGTAATCAAAGAAGGATGATCGACATCTAGTGTAGCCCAGAAGGAACAACATTAAGATAAGATATCAATTAAAACAAAGCAAGAACAGTCCTTATGGAAAGAAAAGTCAAGAATTAAGTGGCTTAAGGAGGGAGACAAAAATACTCAGTTTTTCCACAATTTGATGTTGAACAGAAATAATCACAATATAATCAATATCCTCAAGACAATAGTAGGTCAAAGGCTGGAACATCATTGTTATTGCCTGAAAATCGCTCACCAAGAAATAAAAGTGATCAGCGTAGAAGTCATCAGTTCAATATACTAAAATGCATACTCAAAGTATCGATAGACCTCACTCAACAACAATAAGAAATTAAGGAGAGAAAGATTTAGTGACTCAATGTGAGTTCCGAAAAGAAAGTTTGCACCATCAACGCACTTCAACGTGACCTTATGTTGATCCACATTCATCAATCAATGTTTATGTAAATTGGTCCATACTTATTCATTTTTTTGTTTCTTTTATATCCTATACTTACCCATTTTTCTTAAAATGTGAGTTGCGGGGGGCTACCACCAAGTTTTCAAGTTCACCAAGTCCGCAAGTCCCATACTTAGTCTATTTTTCACTATTCCACAAATTTAACACTTCGCCATTTCTTTTGTTATGGGAGTCTTGTTGTGAAAAAGTAAGTCATCTCTCACCTCGGAATACCTACATCTCGCAACCCACATCAAATCCCCTTTTTCATTTCCGCATCACTCATAATTTACCTCTTTTTGACACTTAACCGGTTTTGTTAACTGCAGATGCAGAGTCCTCACCTCATTTCCATTTTCCTTTCCCTAACCTGTAACCCCACATCCCACATTTTGCATCCTCTAAAATGACCTTATGTTAATCAATTTGCACTCCCATACTTAAACAACTTCACAACAAAATATCACCTTTCTCGATGACATTTATTCCCCCATCGCCACATTAGTCATCACTCATCTGAATTGAATACTATTATTAAGTGGAGCAATTTTCGTAAAATCTTTGCCATAAATATTGAATCAAACCATACAATTGGAAACTTTGAACTAAGAGCTACACCATTTGATAATCAAGGAAATATTGTTAGGATATTTAGACACTTAGGATTTAATTAAGATCATCTTGGTCTAATGTGTCGTTAGGTAAAAATGTGTTTCATTAGTAGCATTAGTATGCATTTGTAGTTAGGTGATTTGATAGTCACTATATGTTCTCGACATAGAGTGATATGACAGATCATATTCTCCTTGATATTAACGGCTACATTGATCCGTGGATTAACACACGATTGGTTCATCATATCTATTTAAAAAGAATGGCAGGTCATTTTTCGATGATTGCTTATGGGAAACTCTCATGTAGATATCTACCTGGATCGCGGTATATCTAGGTACTGCACCTACAACAACTTTAGCAGATGACTGGAAAAAGTTGGATCGGAAGGCAAAGAGGACAATCTGACTGTGCCTCTCAGATTCAGTATTACTGAATGTGTCGGAGGAAGCTACAACTAAGGATTTATGGGAAACGTTGGGGAAGTTGTATCAATCTAAGTCCCTAGTAAATATATTATTCCTAAGAAATAAGTTGTATAACCCGAGGATGTGAGATGGAGACTCGGTGGAAGAGCATTTGAATAGCTTCAATACTATGGTAGGTCAGTTAGTATCCATTGAGATTAAAATTTTAGATGAAGACAAATGTATCATTTTACTGTGTTCTTTACCATACTCCTGGGATAGTTTGGTTGTGGCCATAGGTAGTAATACAACTGCCTTGAAGTTTGATGAAGTATTCTCATCCTTCTTGTCAGAGGAGATGAGACAGAAGAATATGGAAGGATGGAGCACAAAAGCATTATTTGCAAGAGGACGTTCCCATGAAAGAAATAGATCTAATTTCTCAAGTGGGAGATCTAAGTCTAATGGTGGATATAAATCCCCCGAAAAGTTTGTAAAGGTATGTTGGAGATGTGGAAAAGAAGGGCACTACAAGAAGCAATGTAGATCAAAAGTTGAGAAAAAGAAGGGATCTGAAGAATCTCCTTCTACAGAAGAAAAGACCTCCTAGGAAGAAGGAGGGGATGTGTACTTGGATTCTTCAAGCACACATGCATATCATGAGGCATGGTTGGTTGACTCTGGTGCATCCTTTCATATGACTACCCACAGGGAGTGGTTCTGCAAATATGAAAGCTATGATGGAGGTAGTGTTTTCCTAGGTGATGATTCGACAACCAAAATCATAGGACGAGGAAAATTCAAGTTGAGGCTCATAGAAAGAAGGATTATAACATTTCCTGGTGTTCTCCACATCCCAGGTTTGGACAAAAATTTGATTTATGTAAGCAAAATGGATGTTGCAGGGGTAAAAACAATATTTGAAAAGGAAACATGCAGGATGGTTCGAGGAGCAATGGTTTTGTTGAAGGGAGTTCAGTTTGGAGTTCTATATAAGATGAAAGGAAGCACTATTAGTGATGGGTGTAATATTTCCATTGTTCCTGATATTGGAGTTGAAGAAGATATAATTCCTACAGTCTGTGGAGAAAAGGTTATATTGTGGCATCAAAGACTGGGGCATATCAAAGAGAAGGGTCTTTGATTACTAGATGGTAAAGGTATGGTTGAAGTTATGTCTAACTGCTCTCTGGATTTTGATTTCTATGAACATTGTCTATATGGGAAGAAAAATCAGTAAGATTTCCCTCTGGTGTAAAGAGGGCGGAAGGAATTTTACAACTAGTTCACAATGATGTTTTTGGACTTGTGTCGGTCCCATTAATCGAAAAATATGTGTACCATGTCTCATTTATAGATGACTTCTCGAGGAATACTTGGATATATTTTCTCAGGAAGAAATCTGAAGTCTTTGACAAGTTTAAAGAGTTTAAGGCTCTTGTTGAGAATCAAACATAGAAAAGAATTAAGGTGTTGAGGATGGATAATTTTGGAGAGTTCCGTGGGAATAAATTTGAAGAATTCTGTAAGAAGTGTGGTATAGAAAGGAAGAATACTACTCCATATACACCTCAACAGAATGGAGGTGCAAAAAGGATGAACAAGATGCTGATGGAAAAAGAAAGGTGCATGCTCAGTGGTGTCAGGTTAGGAAAATAATTCTAGGAAGAGGTAGTGGGTACTACATGTTACCTGGTCAACAAATCTCCCTCATCAGCGTTGGATGACAATACTCCACAAGAGGTATGGACTGGTAAAGAACCTTCTCTCACACATCTCAAGGTATTTGGTTGTGATGCATATGTTCATGTTCCAAAGGAAAACATGAGTAAGCTAGATAAGAAGGTCGAAAAGTGTATCTTTATTGGATATAAAGATGGTCTCAAAGGTTATAAGATTTGGAACCCAAAAACTAAGAAGGTAGTGTAGATCTGAGATGTGGTATTTAGAGAAATGAAGGATGTTGTTAAATAAGAAGACTTACGAAGTAAGGAAGAACCAGAGAAAATAGAGTTTGATTTAAAGAATGATGAGTCAGACTCTACAGAAGAACATGAATAAGAAGAAGAAGATCCTCATACTCCAGTATTGAGGAGATCGGTTCGAGAAAGAAGGCTACTGGAAAGGTATACTCCATTTAATTTTCATTCGAATTTTTCTTTGTATATTACTGATGATGATCCTAGAACTGTCATGGAAGCAGTGGTTTTAGATGATGGAAATCTCTAGAAAAGGGCCATGGATGAAGAAATGGAATATTTAGATAAGAATGAGGCTTGTTATCTAGTAGAGTTTTCGACTGGAATAAATCCCATTGGCAGTAAATGGGTATTTAAAAAGAAGTTGAATGCAGAAAGAAAAGTGGAGAAATACAAAGCTAGGTTAGTAGCAAACGGTTATTCCCAGGTTGAGGGAATTGATTTAGGTGAGATTTTTTTTCTCTTGTTTCCAAGTTAACCTCCATAAGATTTATGTTATCCGTTGTTGCTGCATTTGATTTTGAAGTAGAACAAATGGATGTGAAGACAACATTCCTACACGGGGATCTAGAAGAAGAAATCTACATGAAGCAACCAGAAGGTTATGTTGTGAAGGGAAAGAAGGAGCTAGTATGCAAGATGAAAAAGTACCTGTATGGTTTAAAACAATCACCAAGGACGTGGTATCAAAAAATTGATACTTATATGCAAGGACTTGTCTTCACAAGAAGCAAAGAGGATCATTTGATTTATTTGGTCTTGTATGTGGATGACATGTTGTTGATAGGAAACAACAAGGAGATTATTCAGTATGTGAAAACTCAGTTGTCCTCTAAATTTGACATGAACAATCTCGGTGTTTCAAATTTCATTTTGGGAATGGAAATTAAAAGATATCAGAAAAAAAGGAAATTGTGGTTAAATCAGAGAAAATATATCGAGACAATATTGTAGAGGTTTAATATGAAGGAATGTAAACCAATCAAGGTTCCTATTCCTGTTGGTGTAAAGTTATCTACGGATCAGTGTCCCAAGACACAAGAAGAGGAGGAGGACATGTCTCGTGTTCCATATGTGAGTGAAGTTGGCAGTTTGATGTACACAATGGTCTGTACTACACCAGACATTGCACATGCAGTGGGAGTTTTGAGTAGGTATATGTGAAAACCAGGGAAGGAGCATTGGACAGCAGTGAAAATGGTTTTCAAGTATTTGCGTGGAATTGCTAGATATGGATTGTGCTACCAAGGAAGATCGATATTGGACAGAGAAGTGGATATACATGGTTTTGTGGATGTAAACTAGGCTAGAGTTCTGGATCGTAGCAGATCTACAAGTGGGTATGTGTTTAACCTATTTGGAGGAGCAATAAGTTGGATGAAAAAAAAATAGGTTGTAGTGGCACTTTCAACTACAGAAGTTGAATACATGGTAGCCACTCATGCAAGTAAGGAAGAAATATGGTTACAAAGATTGTGTTCAGGTATTGGGTTGGTACAGGAAGATGTAAGGATAGATTGTGACAATCAGAGTGCAATTTTTCTGGCGAAGAACCCGACTTATCATTCAAAGACTAATCATATGGATATTCAATATCACTTTGTGAGAGACATCATTGAAGAAAATAAAGTATTGTTTATGAAGGTGGACACTTTGAATAATATTGCAAATTCATTAACAAAATCTATGAGCATTGAGAAGTTCTCTCGGTGTAGAGGATCCATGGGCTTTGTTGCCCTGGATTGTTGACTATGCAACCCTGTAACCCCCTGTATGCAAATAAAATAAAAAGTGGGAGAATGTTGGGTATGTGTTATATTATTTTCCGGGAGCGCAAGGGGGCGAAGGCCCCTACATGGGGGTTCAGGGACAACGCCCTCGAGAAAAAAAATTCTGCCTTGGGAAACATGTCACATATTTAATTGGTGTTTCAACACATGGTTTCTTTGTCGATGGTTTTCTATTTCTGGTTAAGGAATTAGGGTTCTTGGCTAATCCAATTCATTGGGTTAGGGTTTTGGATGTTGTTGGCTCCTATATGTATATTGTAATTTTTGTATTTTCCATTGTATCTTTTCTGTTCTTTTACTAAAAATCTCTATGTAATGTTTGGATTTGCCATTGTATCTTTTCTGTTCTTTTACTAAAAATCTGTTTGGAGTAAATATTGTACAAGGTTAATATATACACTATCATCTTAGCATAAGCGCATGAAGGAATAGCTGGAGGAAATTATGCAGGGAAATCTATTGTGCAGAATATACTACGTGCAAGATTATGGTGGCCAATGATTTCTATGTATGCAAAGGATTATTGTCAGTCTTGTGATTCCTGTCAGAGGGTAGGAAATCCATCAAGGAGGGATGAAATTACATTAAGACCTTAGGTAACTCTTAAAGTGTTTGACAAATGGGTAATTGACTTGTAGGTCCAATTAACCCACCCACTAGAAGATCAAGAGCAAGGTATATTATTACAACGACATAATACTTAACTATATGGGATGAAGCAACAACAGTAAAATATTGCAGCACAGAGACTAGAACGTACTTCCTGTTTGAACAGTACCATTTAGGCAATGATTGAAGAATTTGAGATACACCATCAGAAGAGAAATCCATACCATCCTCAAGAAAATGGAACAGTGGAAGCATTTAATAAGATTTTGGAGAATGCCTTAACCAAAATTTGCAATGTGAACATGGATGATTAGGATTTGAAGATACCAACAATATTATGGGATTATAAAACTACATGCAAGAAACTCACATGGAATACAAATTTCATATTTGTGTATGGTGAGGCAGTAGTAGCCCTTTGGAATATTTGATACCTAGTCTATGCATTGAAACCATTACAAACATGACAGAAAGACGTGCATCTCAAGAAATATTTTCTCAACTTGTGGAATTAGAAGAAGACGGGATTATGGTTGGCTTCCATCAGGAGGTAAATAAAGAAAATGATAAAGATTTGCATGATAGAAATATCAAGAATAAGAAATTTAAGGAAGGATATATGATTCTCCTCTATGACAGTAAATACTTACATCACCCAAGGAAATTCAGGATGCATTGGCTAGGGCCATATGAGATAAATTCTATCACAGGTGGAGGTATTATGCAGCTGCATGATTTTACAGGAAAAGAGATGCAAGAATTGGTGAATGGTAGTCGACTGAAACTTTATAGGGACAATTGACCCAGTAACCCTCAGTAGTTGCAGCATAGAAAAATACAATTGTACATAGTGTATATAGAAGAAACTAAAAAAGAAAGAAAAAAATTGGAAAAAGAAGAAAAATACAAAAATATGAAGTAGATGGATAAGTGTTTTGCATGCAATTAGATGATTCAACGCGCAAAAGAAATCAATTGGTATGAAAGAAGAATAATATATTGCATTCCAGAGAAAGGTTACCATGAAGAAAAAGCAACGCGCCAGTATAGAGAGGAGCCAGAAAAGCGAAAAAGGCCGTGGTAGAAAAAGTACAGCATGATAGAGCATTTATGGAATGACTATAAAAGAGGGAAACATGAAGACGAAGACTCATTGTGACTTGGTGAAAATGAGAGATAAGAAGTGAAAATTCAGTACGAGCTAGTATTTTTGAAGTATTCAATGAATATTCAGAGCAACTTTTCAAGATCTAGCAAAATGGTGCCACTAAAGGCCAGAGCTCCCAGTCGAACTGTAAGAAAAAAACACATTGCTATGAGGTCACCACATGATACAGCTAAAACATAGCTAATAAAGGGCTTATTGTAGAATTCTTTAAAGTGTCTTCCCATGAGGGCCATGCTTAAAGCTACGCAATAAGGGGACCACTTTGGAGACTTATTCAAATACACCCATCACTTCTAGAAGCTTATGGACTTCTTCTAGGGTTGACATCAATGACAACCAATTTTCCAACACTTAGCTCCTCATTACTTTGTCTATGTCCACCTACAACGGTGTTATTTTTATTTATCATTAAGGTTTACAAATTTTCCATATCACATTGCTTGGCCCATGGCCATGTATTTTTAAAATATATACATCACTAAGTTGGGGGTAAAATGGGGATGTTACAATAGAGAGGGTTAAGAAAGAGAATTGTCAAGATTCAACGGAAAGAAAATGAGGAAAATAAGTGGCCTATTTATACACAGATATCCTTTATCGAGCAGTGCCAATGTGATCCATAAATCTAGGGTACAAATCATTCCTTACAAGAGTCTAACTATGGGTGTTGATTTTGTAATGACATGTAAAATGAGGCAATTTGTGCATGTTATTAAGAGAAAAATAATTCCTCTTTACTGTATGAAAAATGGAAGTTAACATAAATACAAGAGACAAATACAATATGAAAATATTTCTTACAATAAGCATAAAACGAGCAATAAGGAATTATCATTGACCAGACTTAATAAAAAGGAAATAACACACATGCCAAATATGTCAATCCACCATTTGGTATTTCTCTAGCCTACTTTAGCATTATTGGTCTCCTTCACATCCAAATATTGTGCAATTTACTTAGGAAAAAGTGATCAATTATGGTATGAGGCAAAGGAAAATGCCATGGACAACCTCCAAATGGTTTGAAGGTAATTAAATAAGGCATAGAGGCTAGGTTAGGGACAAAAAAATCATTTATTAAAACCATAAGAAGGGCACTACAAAGAAGAGACTTCAAAGCTTAAGAATTCACAATAATACTTTGTAGGGATTCTTGTGGTTGACCTGTAGTGAGCATTTGGTGTGTATAGCTAATATAAAGTGAAAATTCCACACTACAATGTGTTCCTTAATCATTCATCGCTTAAAAAGTATAAGAAAATTTCTACAAAGAGTTGATTCATCCATCATTCACTTGAGAGGATACCTACAAAACAATGTAGTCATGTTAGATGGATGGAAATATCCCAATAACTTTATTTTACTCAATCTAGGAAGATCAAGGAATCATACTAATAATTATGGAAGGACATGACTATCTACTCCTGTTGTAATTTTGAAGGTCCATTAGGGGATAATAGCCATTTATCCCTCTATAAAGAGATAAGTAGAAATACATGAAAGTCATTATTGGACATTGTTAGAAATTATTATCGTTGAACATATGAAAATAATTATAAATCCTTACTTTTAATGAACATATGAGGACTATTTCATAGAAATACAATGTGAATTAATATGTAATATAAAGTTGTCAATAATACAATATGCACATAAGAAATTTATTAGACATGGAAAGACAGGAAGACATTAAGTTTTTATAATTTTTTATAAATTTATATTTTTTAATATCATTTCATTATATACATATATATTAATATTTTTAAGAAAATATTTTTATTTTATTTTATTAAAATTAATTATTAAAATATATTTATTTTATCTTATTAAAATTAATTATTAAAATATTAAAAAAAATAAAAAAATATGTTTTAGTTAAATTGTTTTGTGTTTTGTTTTTTTTATATATTTTAATTTAATTTTGCTTTAAATTTGACAAGAAATTATTGGATCTGCAGACTTGAGTGATTAATTTTGTATATTTTGAATGGTCGAGGGTTTTTTTGCAATTAGCTGAATTAGTTTATGTATTTTAAAATGCAATTTAAATAACAAAAAATTGTGATCTCTTACAGATTTATGTACTAGGATTCCAAAAAAAAGAAAAAGCAGTTAAACAACACCATCAATAAACTGTAAAAGAACAAAACAAGACTAAACTGAATAGAATTAGTGAAAGTGAAAGACGAACTTAAATAAAAATTCCATTAAAATATCATTTGTATATTTTTCTCAAAAAAGATAAGAGTATAAATTATATTTGAAAAACATAATAACAATAGGAGAATGGTCTTTGATACCAGATTTGATCATAATATCTATCAATCAAATGGGAGAAATTACAAATATGGTTTGCTATCAATCAAACCAGATAAGTGCCACGTATCAGATCACAAGTTCTCTAAGTTGAAAAAACATTTCTACTTGCTTATAAGAACCACATCCCCCTCTGTGGGATGAGTTTGTTCTTCATGGCATGAGACTTGGGATTGACATCATTTGAGTCTCCATTGGTCTAGAATATCTAGAATCTCTCCCAAGCATCTTCCAAGAATCTATATAAAGAAGACAAATATTGAACATGAGGAGGAAGAATCTCTTATAGATCTATGTTGTCAAAATTCATAGGTGCTTCTCCATCTATATTAGTTGCAGTCATGTTTCCTAGCTTGGTTGAAGAGTTGAGGAGGATTAAGGAGAAAGGGGTAAAGAGGAGTGCATATACACTAAGATATAAGTATATTGATGTACTTTCGTTATTCTAATTAATAGATCATTGGTTTTCCCCTATGAATGTTTGTATTTCATGCATGAATGTTTAGATCTGATTTATTTCATCGTACATCAGGTCAAATCCAAGCTAGATCTAGGATTCTAACATTCAAAAGAGAAGTAGGAAGGAATTGTTTGTCTCTTTTGTGCAGGGAGGAGGTGGCAAGGAGCATGTTGTAGAGACTAGAGCTGAAACTTCAAGACTGCAACAACTAGGACATACAAAGGAAAACCTTCAGGAAAAGGTATGCCATTCCACTATTTATTAGTTTAATTATTAATCAAATTGTTTGAGTCTAAAGGAAATCCACAGGAGTCTAGCCCATTGTCTGTCTAATATTAGTAGACAAATCCTAGGTAGATCTTACTATCCACCTGTGATATCTTCTCCATAACAGAATAAACGAATCCACTAGGAAAGAATGTTTGATTCTTCTCTAGTTTAGAATCCCTTGCCTATTATCCTTTGTTTTAATGTGGTTGTTTTCTTCTCTGGTACTCCCATAAAGGTTAAATCCATCAAATCTAACATATCTGAGTCAAATCTCTTTTTTTTCAAATTTTTGCAAGGTGTCGCTTGTTGCACTACTAGTGACAAGCGACTAGTCGCTTGTTGTAGGTCATCAGATGTGACACCCCCTATAAAATTTGAAAATTATAAAGTAGTCATGTTTCTTTGGTTGGATCTAGTTTGTATGATCTCATGGATTTTTTATTGGTTTGCACCTTTGGATCTTGTCTTTGGTTGAGTCCTTTCTCACACATTGTGTCTTCAATTTCGGTTTGAAGTGTGGTTGTGTGGATTGGTTGGATTTATTGTTTACACTTGTTTATTGTCTAGTAATCCATTGAAGCTGGGAATTTCACCCAACATATTTGATTAGACATAGTTGTGTCCTATATCAATTGTATTTGTTTTTTTTACCTTTTAGTGTTTGGTGTCAATTATTAGATCTACATCCATAGTAATTTCTGGGTTGAGATTCTTGTAGAGACATTGGAGTGTGTTTTTCATCATCACTACCAATTTCCTACATCCCTTTACTTGTCAATTTGTTGGTTTTTCATTTGCAGATTCTGTTCATGTTTAGATTAAGGAACTTTTTGCATAATTTTTGGAAAAATAAACAAAAATACTTTACATGCTTACAAGCTTTTGAAGCATTAAAGAGAAAGTGCATTATTAGAGTGTTTGGTTTGAGATCTTGTTAACATTTTGGTTTTGATTTGTCTTGCATGGTTGATTGGGGTTTGAGAGGTTGCATTGTAAATTTTACAAAGAAAAATATATGTTTTCCCTCCCGTAGATAGAATTCATTGAATTGAAGAAGTGCATTAGTATTTTTTCATTGCTTTGGTTGGGTTAAGAGTCACAACATCACTAAATTTTCATCCATTTTTCCTTTGACATTAAAACAACCATATGAAAAGAATTTATAAATTAAAATCAATTAGAATTTTTTCTTTAATAGAAGACCAATACCAGATAGGTTCGGGGCCTTAGAATAGGATTGGAGAGAGAAATCTTCAAGGCCACCAAAATAAAACTTAAAAGTGATTAACAAGTGTAAAAGCCATTCTTGCAACCAGTGCATCAAGAATATCCTCTAACACATGAGTCAAGCACAAGGTCGCATTGGGCGCAAGTAGGGAGATTGCCCCTCTTTGTTTGTTTTAGTGTTTTTGGCATCGCTTTGATTACTATGTATATGGGGGTTTCATTGGTGCCATGCCTCTGTGTGAGGTAATGCCTTCAAATCTCTGAGCTTAGATACCCTAATCTTATGTGTGGTTGGACCTACAACTGTTCATCTATTCATTGATTGTGAGGTGGTATCCTTAGTGACCATTCCTAGGTGTCTACATAGGTGATTACAGGTGGGACATTCCTATAGTACTGACTGTTAGCATCAAAAGTCACTCCTGGATTGCGGAAGGAGTAAGCCTAATACCCATCAATTTTATATGTCACGGAAATAAATGGGGGTGGTCAAATGGATGCAGACCCAGGAGAATATCGTTTTAACTAATAAAATTGGGCCAGACATGCATGAGCAGGAGAGGTCCTGATCTAAATTCTGTCAGTAAGTTGAATTTAAGGTGAGGAGATGGAAGACTTGGTGAGAGGATGAACAAGACTGCTATGGGTATCCTTCCTTCCAACAGCTCGAGGAAGAAAAATAGGACACTAAAATATGTCAAATTGACACAGCTACAACAACACAATGATGGATCGACTGGATCTTCTAATTGCAAGCATCACAAACTGCTATAATAGCTTGACTAGATCCTCCAATTCCAAGATATTTAGTGTGAGAGGGAAATGTAACACAGGAGCTGACTAAAACTGGTGTAAACATTACAGTGATCAACCATACATCATCCTACAACATCTCAACCCTCGACTAGATCCTCCAATTCCAAGTGTCTTAATACATAGCTTACAGAGAGATGGAAAGAAGCTAACTTTCATTAAATAGGATGTCTCAAATGCTAATACATAACCGGAAAAACAAATGCTTCATCAAAACTTTACAATGCAGGAGCCTAGCTCAACCATCGACGACCATAATAAAAATGGAAAAAATGCCTCTAAATACTTGGAGCTGGCTCTATCGCCGAAGGCACGTTCATTTCATGAGTTCAATGCTTCACATAGGTGAGTTTCCCTGTCAGGCTGTGCATGCAAATTCCATTCATACTTCCCATGTAGTCGTCTTTCAAACACAATCTTTGTCAGGCTGGACTGACAGTCACCTTCTGCGCTTTGTCTCCTTATGACCTTATATTTATGGAAGGGGACGATGTTCAACCACTGTCAACCACCTTAATAACTGCTTTCTCAGGATTAGGTAATGCCCGTTCAAATTTACTCTTGGACAACGTGGTGGCCTTTCCTTGGCCCATGCTTCTTCACTGGACTGCTACGAGGGGGCCCAACCTGTGAATGTGGACAAGGATCTAACAGGGAGGCTGATGGCACCAACAAATGTGAAGGTGAGATGAGGGGTGCTGAGGTGGAAGCACTAGGTGATGGAGACATGGGGGATGTGACACCAGACGAGAAGTGCCATGGGAAAATGGATAGGAAACAGGTGGAAGTGGCATGGAGCCTGGTGGTATAGGTGTTGAGAGATAAGAGGGATGAAGGAAACGAGGACATGACACCTGGGAGAGTAGAGGACAAGTGTGTGGTGGTGAAAAGTAGGAGGGAAGTGGGAGATGTGACAGGGGAATAGGAGAGGCAGAGTGGGGGACAAATGTCAATAGGAGGCGAAGGTGGTAAGCAGAGGAGGAAACAATAATGGGTTTTAGGGGGGCCGACATGAAACTGTCCATATTGGTCCCCCCCTGTCATTAAAGGCAGAATGACAAGGTGGGTCTGGAATGAAACCTCAGTCATCGATCTGGGTGCTTAAATCTCGGTTGTTGAANACCATATGCGCTAGATCACTAAGACTTAGGAAAAGTGGGTTTTTGACCCACTTCTTGCCCTCTTTTTGCCAAAGGGGGGCACTTCATGGGGAAAACACCCCTCTACATGTTTTTTTTATAAAATTAGGCTCCATGGGGGATGGAACGCCCCCTGTGGGCTGCCAAGAACCCTTTTTCCATCTTCAGTGCCTTGTTGTTGGGCTATGAAGTCCCTTATTGAAACCAAAAACAGACAGAAAACACTATTTAAAACAACAAAAGAGCCACTTAAGGCTCAAACAAAACATTTCTTCAGGAAATGCCCATTCAATGGGCCATTAAAAACTTCTTCCCACTCCGACTTCTGCAACCTATAGGTGTTGTTCAAGAATACTTCATAGATCTTGAAGGGACCAATCCAGAGGGCGATGAACTTGTTGTGTTTCCCTCTGTCTTGCATGGGTGCATCCCACTTAAGCACTAGATCTCCCATTTTGAATTCCTTTTTTTTGACCTTCCTGTCAAAGGCTTGCTTGATCTTCTATTGATGATCGTTGGCTCTATCCATTACCTGCTCTCTGGTCTACTGCACTTCCACCAGTTGATGAATTCTTCTAACCATATTGTTTGTCTCCCCTTCATAATCCTGAAAACATTTTGCTACAGGTAAATCCAACTGAGAAGGAAAAACATCTTCAGTCCCATAAACAAGTTGGAAAGGGGAGATGCCTAGGGACCTCTTCGGTGTCACTCGATCAACCCATAGAGAGAATTTCAGCTTTGCAGTAGTTTGATGATCCCTAGTATGCTCTTGTTATAGGACTCTATTAAACCATTGCCATGGGGATAATATGGGGTAGAGTGAATCAATCTGATCCCAAATTGATCACAGAATCAGATCAATGGTTTGGCCTTGAAAGATGTTTCATTATAAGTGACAATCTTGCTCGGGTAGCTGAATCTTGTGATGATGTCCTCTAGGAATCCATGATTACTTTATGAGAATCACTTATGGTGGGGATAGCTTTGATCCACTTAGTAAAGTAATCTGTGGAAGTTAGGATCCACCTGTGTTGACCACTTGAAGCAGGATGAATTTACCCAATGAAGTCCAATCCCCATTTTTGAAAGGGTCTTGAAGCTACTATAGGCTTTAGTGGCATGGATTTGAGTTGTTTCTTTCCTGAGAATTTTTGGCACTTGATGAAGGATCTGATCTTTCTGCAAACATTAGTGAATAAAGTAGGCCATAAATACCCAGCCCTGAGAATTTTGTAGGCTGTTTTTTTCCAGAAGTGATGCCCTCCACACAGGTTGTCATGAAAATCCAACATAACCCTTTGGGCCTCCTGTGGGTCCAGACATCTCAAAAGCACCCCTAGGGGTTCTTTCCAATATAAAATTTGATTAACAAGGTAGTATCTAGTTTCTTTGAGCTTCATATCTCTTGCCTTGTTCCTCTGCAATACATCAGGGGGCTACAACTCTTACAGAAAATATATGACATCCTTTTACCAAGGACATCCTTTTAATGGGGGGTATGACCAAACATTTGTATCAGACAGTTCGGCCTACTAATATTTTGAGAATGTTTTGGCAAAGTTTACCCTCAAGGCTCTGTAATTGGCTTTAGCCAACAACTTGGCCAAGAACGGACCTTTGATCAATTTGGTGGGCTTCATCTGCAGGTCAAATTCAAGGATCTTGGCGATCCATCTGCTCCTCCTTCCATCTATGTCTAGTTGAATGAGGATCTCCTTCACAACAACTGAAGGGACATATGCAATGATATTTGAATGAAAGACATAGACTCTGAAAGATTTGAGAGATTTCACCAAGGCATAAGCCTGCTTCTCCATAATTTCATATTTGATCTCTGCATCTCTCAATGCTCGACTAAAGAAAGAAATGGGTTTCTCCAAAACCTCATCATTTTTCTACAATAAGACAGATGGAACAATATCAAATGAAGAAAAAGAGAAAATAAGGAAATCCTTTGAGTAATCAGGACTGATAAGCACAAGAGCTTCAGTCAAGGCTTTCTTTATCTGATAAAAGGAATTTCAGCACTCAACAGTCCATTTAACTTCATTTCCTTTCCTCAACATAGCTGTTATAAGATTTACCATCTCAACAAAGTTGGAAACAAACCTCCTTAGAAAATTATTTTTTCCTAGGAAATTCTGGACTTATTTTCTGGATCTCGGGAGTGATAGGGTTTGGATTGCTTCGACTCTACTGGGATCAATCATGATCCCTTCAAATGATACTATGTGTCCCAACAACTTTCCCTCCTTCATGGAAAACATAGACTTCTTGGGATTTAAGGAGAGGCCAAATTTCCTGCATTTCAGGAAAACCCTTTTTAAATGTTCACGGTGCTCTCTGTCAAACTTGGAGAAGACTGTGATATCATCCAGACAGGTGACCACGAACTTGCCCCTTTCTCCAATGAAAGTGATATCCATGGCTCGTTGAAATTTTTCCCCTACATTCATCAAACCAAAGGGCATTTTGGCATACATGAATGTATCCCAAGGAGTGGTGAATGCTATCTTTTCTCTGTCCTCCGATAGGATAAAAATCTGATTATATCTAGAGAAGCCATCAATCATGAAAATCTTGGATGCTCCTGTTACCCTTTGCAATAAATGTTCCATTTTGGGCAAGGGGTAATTGTCCTTCTTTGAGCTTCTGTTCAAGTTTCTGAAATCAACACAAAGTCTGATTTCCCCACTCTTATTCCTCACTGGGACCAAGTTGGCCACCCACTCTGAATACCTTAAAGGCACAATGATCTAGGCATCCAACAACTTCTTTACCTCTTTCTCCATGATAGGAAACAACATATGATTGATTTGTCTTAGCTTCTGCCTAAATGGTTTGGCCTCTTCCTTCAGTGGGATCTTATACTCAATGACAGTTTTGTCATATTTTATGAGAGCTTTGTATGTCCAGGCGAACACATCAGCAAACTACTTTAAAATCTCAACATATCAGACTCTTTGTTCTCTTGCCAGGCTGCTTGACAATTTGATGAACTTTGGCTTTGTCTCTATGCCAATATTGCATTCAGATATGTTGGTCTCATCGATCATCCCTTTAGCTTTCATCGGTACATCATTATTGCCAAAAATCCTCTCCAAAGGGACTAGTCCCTTTGGAATGTGATTGTTGGGTAACTGTACAATGCTGTGATTAGAAATTTTCTTTAAAAATACATCAAAATGTGAGATACTTTGAGGTTCATGGTCTTGGTCTATATGTAATGCATAAAATTCATCAATAGTCTCCAAGAACCTCTTGATTTCAATATCATCCTCAAATACCTTCCAATTCTTGGCATTGTTTGGTATAGAGGGTCTGTATTTTACTTCTATATCGTACCTGAGCTTGGGTGGTAGGGGTGCTTTGAAATTTCTTGCTGAAGAGGCTACGAAATCGGCCACTGTATTATATTCTCTAGGAATGAATGAAATGTTAAAATCCAAGAAGAAATTGTCTATCAAATGCCACACTTCATTCCTATAAGATCTCAGCCTCGGATTCTTAGCTTGGTAAAGATTTCTGAATTTCTTTACAACCAACTCGACATCTCCAAAAACTGACACTTCTTTGATTCCCATGTCCTTTGCAGCCGTCAAACCCAACACAAGAGCTTCATACTCTGCCACATTATTAGTAGTCTCAAATTCTAATTTGAAGGATAGGGGTATGCTCTCTTGAGTTGGTGAGATAAACACCATTCTAGCACCAGCACCTTCCTTGGAGGAGGCTCCATCGAAAAAAAAATTCCAAACAAAGGTGGTGGGGGAAAATCCATGAGAGGTAGTGGGTTGTTCTCTGACTTTTGGAGGAGTCTCAGGAGCATCAATGAGCTATATTAAACTGGACCCCAATTCAGTTTCAAGGGAAAATATAGGATGGTTGGTGGGGTTGTTTTCATCATTGATGATATAGGCCAATTGAGCTTCTTTGTACAGCCTTCTATGTTCCCCCCCAAACACTGGAATAATAGCATATGTGAGGTCCATTTGCAAGGTTCCCCCAAGTATTTTTATCCAAGAACTTGACAATAACATGAAAAACTTGGGGGGAACATCAACCACTACAATGTCCATGACCAAAATCTTCATGGGCAGCTGGAACAAAGTCACCACCAGATCTTTGATGACTCCTAGACATTGGACTCTTCTAGAATCAAAAGAATACAAGTCATGGTAAGCCTTTGTGACCTCCAACCCAAGTTCTTCCATGACAGGTTTAGGCATGAGATTATGGGAGGCCCCTGAATCCATCAAACAATTGTGCAACACCTTGTCATGTATGTTCAAGGATGTGTAGAAGGGAGGGGATGAATCATCTCTAACTTCCACCATAGGACCTAGTATTATTGCAGGCTTTTCATCTTGCAAGTTGATTGAGTCTGTGGGACGGTATGAGGTTTCATACTACAATAGCTTGGAGAGGCTCTTTTTGAAATCTTCACGTTTGGCTAGTTCAAAGAGAAGCACAGGGATTCTGATTTTCTGAATTTCATGCTCAAAATTAAAAGAGGAGGGGAGGGGGGGGGGTGTTGGGATTTCTTTTACTTCAGGAATAGAGGCTTTGACCACTGGAGGAGGGGTCTATGTCTTCTTAAATTTTTCACTATTTTCCATATCTTTGGAAGTCTTCTCTGCTCCGGTAGGCTGCTCAGGAACATCAGGCGTTCTCGTCTTCTTCTTGGATCTGAGGTTGTATCTATTTTGGCTGCTGCTAGAATTGTCTCCCTTTCTCAGCTCATTGAGATCATTGTTCATGAGAGACTCCTCGTATGATGATTGAGTCAAATGAGGAAAAGGGGGGGTGTCTCCAAAACAATGGATCTTAGGATCCAACTCATCTATTTCCTCTCCTTCCTCACCAGCAAACAGGTTGTTCTGAAGAGGAGTCTGGATTTTATGATTGTCTTTGTCTCTATTCCTGGGCTCTCTTGGGAAAATTTGAGGAACATTATTATTCGGCCTCCTAGAGATACCTCTGTTATCAATGTTTTGGGGAGTTCTGTATGTCTGCTTCCCCTCAAATTTCATCTTCTCCATCTCTGTAGAAATAGATTTTACCATCTTGGTCAATTCATCCACCCAAGGGTGAGGAACAGAGGAACTAGAGGTTGAGGCCTCTGATCTTCCCTTTCGTCTGTTTGTAACAGCCTTATTTTTTATCCTATCAATTGCCAACACATTAGATTCTACTTCTACGACCACATCTTGCATTTGAGCTAGGGAAGTACCTCTTCTCTGTCTCAATAGGAGGCAGAAGTCAAGGTCAAATGCATTAGAATAAGAGATTTTAGCAGAGGCTTCCGTGGGCTTGATCTCAGTAGGGATCTTATTGTACGTTTTATTGAATCTTTTGGAGAAGTCAGAGACAGATTGTCCTTCCTTTTTCTTCAAGGACCCAAACTATGTCATGTAATACATGAAATCTTTTTTATCTCCCCACTGTCTCAAGAAGGCATTATCTAGAGATTCAATCCCAGCAATAGATCTAGGGGTCATTCCCCTAAACCATTTCCTAACCTCACCATCAAGGCTCTGGATGAAGACTCTCATCTAGACCATGGATGATTTTAAGAATGAAAATTTATATTAAAATGTAGAAACGTGGGCTAATATTACTAGTCCTTAATATGCAAAATGTAAAATGTTTGGCGATAGTTTTGTAAAAATATTCAAATTTATAAGGATTTTGTATAGTTTCTATAAAATTTTGGCGATTTGCAAGGTAAAAAAAAATTATTCTATGGACATTGGGCGAATCATTTTTAGAAAAAAATGGAAATTAACGAATCTTTTTTTGGGAAAAACCATGGAAAATTAGCCCATTTGCGAAATGTATCCCCTAAAATCATCTATGATCTAGACATCTTCATTTTCAATGTTCAAGTTGTCTATATAACTGTAGAAGGAAGAAAGGTGCTCTTCAATAGTTATTTCCTCCTCTCTAATGAATTTAGGCATATACGTCAAGTAATCTCCAGAAGGCAGAGGATTCATGGGCTGAGGTAGGATGAAGGGGACATACCTGGTAGCCACTATGGCATCCATTCTGTTTACAAAGGAATTAACACTTTCCATATGGATAAGAGGTCGATGAGAATGGGTTCGACCAAAAGAAACTGAAACTAAGCTTACATGAGGAAAGGGAAACTGCAGGGAATTTGTAAAATGAGCTTCAAGGCTTAAAGGGACAAAAGTTTCCCTTTCTTCAATAACAATAGTAATATGAGGAGGGGTGGTAAAACCCGAGGTAGGAAAATCTTCTGAGGTGCTAGGTCTGAACCAGGGTACAACCTCGGGAGAAATTGGAGTGACAAGGTTTTCTCCCTCCAATCCAATACCAGGAGGAGAAAACTCAACAGGAACACTCCCAAACTTCATACTTCAGGGTACTCCAATAGAAGGAAATAAAACAGAATGAGATGCAGGGGTTGGAGTTCTTATAGAATAATGAAAATCATCAGAACTACCTGGTTTAGCAGTAGAAGTTCCTCCTCCAAAGTCCTTTCCCTTTCTGATAATATTCTCTGGGTCAACTTCACGTGTCGCTAAAGGCAGCTATGGAGTAGGCCTTGTATGTCTACCTCTAGAAGCCACAGTTGAAACAGTGAAGTCACCTATGGGTTCACATCAATGAATTCACCATAGTGGATTCACCAGACGCACAATAGCAATCTTGGAGGGCTCTGATGCCTGATGCACCTTCAAAATCAGAGGCCCAATGTCGTTCAATCCCAGGGAAAATCTTCAACTTCGTCCCCAGCAACAACAGCGCCAGAAATGTTAGCACCAGAAGTCATTCCTGGACTGCGACAGGAGTAAGCCTGATACCCTTCAGTTTTATATGTCACAAAAATAAATGAGGGTAATTGAATGGATGCAGACCTAGGAGAATATCGTTTTAACTCAGAAAATTGGGCCAGACATGCACGAGCAGGAGAGGTCCTGATCTAACTTCTGTCAGTAAGTTGAATTTAAGGTGAGAATATGGATGACTTGGTGAGAGGATGAATGAGAATACTATGGGAATCTGTCCTTCCAACAACAGGGAAGAAAAATAGGACACTGAAATATGTCAAACTTTCACAGCTACAACAACACAGTGATGGCTTAGCTGGATCTTCCAATTTCGAGCATCGCAATACTTCTATAACAGCTTGAATGGATCCTCCAATTCCAAGATATTCAGTGTGAGAGGGAAAGGTAACACAAGATATGACTAAAAATGGTGTAAACATTGTAGTGATCAACCATACATCATCCTACAACATCTCAACCCTTGACTGGATCCTCCAATTTCGAGTGTCTTAATACATAGTTTACAAAGAGATGGAAAGAAGTTGACTTTCATTAAACATGATGTCTCAAATGCTAATACATAACTGGGAAAACCAATGATTCATCAAAACTTTACAATGTGGGAGCCTAGATCAACCATCGACGACACTAAAAAAAATGGAAAAATTGCCTCTAAATACTTGGAGCTGGCTCGACCGCCAAAGGCACGATCATATCATGGGTTCAATGCTTCATGTCGACGAGTTTCTCTATCAGGCTGTGCATGCAGACGTCAGTTAGAATGCCCATGCAACCAACTGTCAGATGCAATCTTTGTCAAGATGGATTGGCAATCACCTTCTGCGCTTTGTCTCCTTCTAACCTTCTATTTATGGAAGGGGATGATGTTCAATCACCGTCAACCACCTTAATAACTGCTTTCTCAGGATTAGGTAAGTCCCGGTCAAATATTCTCTTGGACAATGTGGCGGCATTTCCTTGGCCACTGCTTCTTCACTAGATTACTACGAGGGAGCCCAACCTGGGAATGTGGATGAGGATCTGACAGGGAGGCCGATGGCGCCAACAAATGTGAAGGTGAGATGAGGGGTGCTGAGGTGGAAGCACCAGGTGACGGAGACACGGGGGCTATGACACCAGACGAGAAGTGCCACGGGAAAATGGATAGGACACAGGTGGAAGTGGCATGGAAACTGGGGGTACAGGTGTCGGGAGATAAGAGGGACGAAGGAAAAAGTGGCATGACACCTAGGAGAGTAGAGGATAGGTGTGTGGTGGTGAAAGGTAGGAGGGAAGAGGGATATGTGATAGGGGAATAGGAGAGGCGAAGTGGGGGACACTTATCACCAAGAGGTGAAGGCGATAAGTGGAGGAGGAAGCAGAAAGGGGTTTTAGGGGGGCTCACATGAAACTACCCATATTGGACCCCCCCTCCCGCTCGCCTCATTAAAGGCAGAATGACAAGGGGGGTCCGGAATGAAACCTCAGTCATCAATCTGGGTGCTTAAATCCCAGTCGTTGAAACTTGCACGCCCTCATA
>JASDQU010011222.1:60911-76405 GCA_032191745.1 Picea mariana
CTCCCTCTTGCACCTAACTCATAGTTTCTAATCATCATCCTTGAAGTTCTCTTCTGTAATATCTAGGGTGCCTTCTTGAGTTTGCATATTTCTTTCTTTCTGTCTTCATACTAGATCAACCTACTCCCTCTGCATCTATACGAATGATACTGGAGCAACCTATAGTTACTTGCATCTCATCCACTATATCTGAGTATCCATATTTTTCTTCATCTTGAATATTTTTGTTCTACATCTTTAGGAGCCTCCTGCTCCTATATGAATATCAGATATTGTCTGATCTTCATTGATTGTCACCATATCATATGTCCTTGTCGTGTTGTCTAACTTTTACAATTCATGGAATAATTTCTTTCTTTCGAGACTTGTAAAATTACTTACAATATGATTTCTTTGTCACTCTCATGAGTGATCATACATGAAATAAATATGTTATCTTTTTCTTCATCCTTTTCTTTGATACTTCCTTCATAAGTCTGCATAGACACTAAAGTAAAACGAGGTTAATTAACATTCTCACAAAACTCTAACTTGTAATGATAAAGTATTGAAGTAAACAAGATACTAGAAATAAACATGAATACTTGTCTTTTGTTTTTGTGTGCGGAGGCTCCACAGACTCCACCATTTTCTATCTTTTTTCAAATCAACTATCTTCAACTTAAAGCGCATAATCCTTAATTTCTGCTAAATCTTTCTTTGAGGGAGGAGGTTCCTCTTCCTCTGCCACATGTGCTTGATGATTTATTTTCCCTTTTCCTTGAGGATAGTCATAGGAAAAGTGTCCAAACTTTTGACAGTTGTAGCATCTTATCTTTGAAACATCTTTCTTCTTGTCTAGAACTCTTACGGAGTTAGCTTCTTTATTGTTCCTTATGAAGGAACTTCGTTTGTTCTTTTGAACTGTAAGAGCTTCCTCTTCGTCAAAAATTAATGTCTTCTATTGGCCTGGAAGTCTAGATTCTTCGTGTGTGCAATCTTCCCATAACTTATCAAACCTGGGTAACTTGCTTCTTGCACACACTCCTTGTACAAAAGGAATCCAAAATGTTGGAAACCTATTTAGGGTTGTGGTTACAAGTTCCTTGTCACTAATGACATCTCCAATAGATGGAAGCTGATCTATGATCTGAGAAACTCTCATAAGTTAGGATGCGACAGATTCTGAGTTTTCCATCTTCATATTACGAAGCTGATTTCTTAAGGTAAGATTTTGGCTTATGTCTTTTCTTTCATATAAGCTGCTGAGTGCTTCATAAATTTTCGTTGTTGTCTATAGTTTGGATATATGAGGGATCAAGTGATCCTTTACTGTATCTGACACAATTCTCTTTGCTTTCTTTTCATTCTTCTTATGCTTGGTCTTTTGCTTAGTTTCATCTGGTTCTGGTACACCTACTGTAACATGTTCTAGGAGATCATTCTCGTCTAGAATCATATGCAACCTATGCTTGAAAGATATGAAGTTATTAGATCCTTCCAGCATGTCTTCTACCCTCATGCTGGTAGCCATTGTTTCTTGCAGTAGAAACCCTATCCCTTCGGGCTATAGAAATAATAAAAATATCAAATTTCTTGGATCTAAAAATTGAACTCACCAAAAGATGCGTTGGACTGAGGCGAGTATGCTAGTATAGTCAGATTTCTAAAAATCCAAATTTTACCCCTTCAAACTTGATTTGCGTATTTCTGGACTGGTTCTTCTAGTTTTCTGGTACTTCTAGTACTTTTGGTACTTCTTCTACTCTAGTTTTCTGGTACTTCTAGTACTTTGTGAAAGATAGGGTTTCACTTTCCGGGAGATGTAGCCACTGAAAATGTGTGCTGAAGATGCAAAAATGTTCCTTGGGGTAGGCACACCTTTCTAGATGGATTTGGGGCTGAAAACCTTTTTCAATAAAAAGTCCTAATTTTCATGTACGACAACAATGCGTTTTTCTTTTTCCTGTGAAATATGTTCTCTTCAGCTTAGCTCTGAAACCATGTTAAATTTTAAGCTATTATTAGGTTACCTTCAATTCACTAGATAACAATAGGATAGACATGATCACTGAGGGAAACATAATCACAAGAGTACACAAGCATTTATCCTGGGAAACCCTCAAGGGGAAGAAATCCCAACAAAACTTCCTTAATATAGATAGCCAATACAATGCCAAGATAATGAACCAGACAACAAAGAATATCCAAAACTGAGCAACACACCTCTCTCTCTTCCTTCCCGTGGAAACCAACAACTGCATTTTCCTTCACAACTTGCGCACTAGATGAGTGAATTGTGTATGTGTCTAAATGAGGTGCTGGCCTCTCTTATTTATACAATTCTGGCACATGTGGAAGTGTCTCTTCACTGATAGGGCCGACTTCTTCTTTTGGTTGGTTATAACCACCTTTAATATATTATGGAGTCTCTTTAATATATTCTGGGGGCGACTTCTTATTTAGCCTATTACAATTAGGGCTTGACCAATCCGCAAAAGGGGATTTGGTAATTTACAATACCTGACATGATCAATCCACAAAAGGGAATTGATCTAATCAATAATAAATATATTTTATACTTTATCCACAAAAGGGGATAAGAATATTCTTTGCAGTTACACAATATTTTAACATTAAGGATAGGAAATAATTACTTAAAGTAATTAATCATTTTACTAGGCTCATAATTGTAATATCATAAATATTAGGATATAATGTTAATATGACAATCACAAGAAAGACATCGTATATAGGAATTAGTTGCTTCAATATAGGAGGTAGATTCTTAAGGATAAGAAACAATTACTTAAAGTAAGTAACCATTTGACTATTATCATAATTATAATATCATAAATATTAGGATAGAATGTTAATATGACAATCACATGAAAGAGGTTGTATATAGGATTTAGTTGCTTCAATATAGGAGGTGGGCACATAAGGATAGGAAATAATTACTTAAAAAGTAATTAATCATTTCACTAGGCTCATAATCATAATATCATAAATATTAGGATAGAATGTTAATATGAAAATCACATGAAAGAGGTTGTGGATAAGATATAGTAGTAAACATGAAACATAGGTCAATTCCACCCTTAGACCCCTTCCACCATAGCCTCATCGGTGTTTTCTCCCATGAGTCATCCTTGGAACCTTTCATTATATTCACAATAATAATTTGTATATGTCTTTAAAATCACCATGGTAAGTCTATCACATTGTATGAAGAAAAATGTAGTAATGAAAAACATAATCACAATATAAATAAGGATCAAGTTCAAAGGCTTGATATTGTTAATAAAGAAGGGGAGGATCATCAAGACTGTTGTAGACATGGATTATCTTATCTTATCATTAGAGGATGTTTAAGCATTGAGGAAAAGTGCCAAAGTTAAATGATGATTTATAAGTTATGTAATCCATTTGAGGGTGTCTCCATCTTTGTATAGAAAATTAATTGGGTACCTTGAATTTCAATGTTATGATAGTATATATATGATGTGTGGAGGTATGCTTGAACACCTTAAGGAAGAAATGCATAAAACCAACCTAAGGAGAAGAGATAGAAAGGATATATTCCAATGTAAGAGGCCAACTAACCCTAGCATAGGGCCATGAAATGGGTAAGGGAAAACCATTATGGCAATAAGCCAACTTCCTACCAAACAATGCTAGTATGTCTAGGATGACTAGTATAGGTATAAGAGGAGTCTCCACTAAGTTATAGGGAGAATTTGAGAAAAATAAGGGTAAGATGGGAAAGGTTCACTAAGTAAATTAGAGTTTATATTAATTAGTGAACCTATGGTTGTTTAGAGAGCCATCTTTTTAATTATCAAGTTTATAATAATAAGAGAAAATATTAAATAACACTAAAACAAAGAAAGTAAAAGAGATGAACTTAAAGTATGTTATTCACCATGTTTTTATTTAGTGATCAATCTAGTCTAATTAGACTAAGGGTCGATCTAAATATGAAATATGAAATAATATATATGAATCTTTAACTTTACCGTATAACCTAAATGTAAACAACAAAAATTAGGGTTTATTATCACTTTCCTTTTGGTGTGAAAACAATCAAAGGTAAAAAGAGGGTAAATTGACTCCTTAGGCGGGTAATGACCCTTAATTAAGTATGTTGGATCTAACTAACAATGCTCTTGAACTCTTGGAAGAGAAATAATACAAATAAAAGGTAGCAAAAAAAATTGGGTTAGACCTCCTTAGTGTATGAAATTTTGTAATATCCTCCTACAAAACCCAAGAAGTTTCCCTATATCCACAAATATACTTATACTAAAGATACCAAGTAAGCAATGCAACAAACAAGTTTGTACTATATATTTAAATAAGAAAATAAATGATGCCCGTGCAACCTTAGTGGAAGAAAGCCTCCTATCTCACATGATGATTGTTAAAATGCTCAGTTGAAAGGAAAGGAAGAGAGTGATTGAAGTGTGGGAAGAGGGATGCTCCAAACCACTACAAGATGTAGTTTACATGTTCCAAAAGAAAAAGAAAAGACCCAAACCAATAAGTCAAGGCTATGTATATTAGATACAACATTTCTTGAAGAAAGAGGGGTGATAGAGATAAAACAATGGGGGTCCAAGAGAATATGAGAGTTATACAATAATCTATAAGAATATAGAGAGACATGAGACATGATAAATATAATATAAAAACTGTCCATGTTTAATATAAAAACTGTTTTTCAATGAGACATGATAAATATATTGATTGATTTCCATACAATTTGTGAATAAAAATGGTTATTTTTAGGTTAATTTTTTTACTAAATCCTTAAATTGAATGTTCTGTATGACCCTCAAATTAGAATGGGGTCATGAGTAAAACTTTAACTCATTATTTGAATAATTTGAATTTTTTTCCATGAATACTTGGTTTATACACGTGCATTATGGGATCCAGAGAAATATGTTTGTCTATTTATCATATTTATCATGACTTTTTGGTTTTTTTTGGATGGATTTTATGTTAAAATTTTAATTTTAAATTTATTAAAATTATATATTTATTTATTTTTATTAGAAATAAATATAAGAATTATTTTAATTTTGATTTATTAAAATATAAATATTTTGAGTGGAATTAGAGAAACTGAAAGACGAGATTGCAAGGGATTAAATAAAAATTTCATCGGAATATCACTAGCACAGTAGAAAATTAGTCACTAAGCCAAACATACTATATTTTAAATATGATCATGTATTTATAATAGTGAGGAAGTTAGTGGTTAAAATCACAACCATTCATTTATTGGGAGTACTAAAAATATTCCGTCAATATTTAATCTTGTCCATATAAAATTGATTAAACACTTAAAAACCTATTAAATGTGACAATTGTAAATAAGTGTAGCATTTAACCTTAAATTAAAAATTTTATATTTGTAAAAACATAAGACAATAGCCTTTGATACCGGATTTGATCACAATCTATATCAATCAAACCAGACAAATTACAAATAGGGTTTGTTATCAATCAAACCAGAGAAGCTTCAAATGAGACATTTACAATAGACGTTTATTTAATTGACCACTGCAGCGGCGATCCATCTTGCAGTGTTTAGCCACCTCTTCTACCACACGTTTCACTAGTGCTTCTTCATAGCTGAAACTCTCAGAGTTTGAAAATATTAAGAATTCAAGTAGAAGAAACATAAACGGAGAAATAAATAAGAGAGGAGTGGGAAGAGTGGGTTACCCACCCATTGAAGTGTTCTTGAAGTGAGTAGCTAGAGGAACAACATGCAATGTGGATCGAGAAAAATAACAAAAAGGATAGACTGATTTCTCTTATTTGAATAGTTCTTTAGAGATAAATCCTCAATAAAAGCATAGATATTACCATGGGAAGGATTGAACCACTGTTGATCTGTATATCATGGGAAACCTTCCCAATCTCAAGGCCCAAACCATTATTCTTTGAAAAATTTCAATTGGAACATTTGGAATTTCTGGACAACATAAGAAATTGGTGGAAGGAAATAGAAAACATAAGAGGCTTAAAATGTATACCTTCTAGCAAAAACTAAAACAAATTAAGCAGAAAATAAAATAATGGAATAAATATATTTTTGGCAATATTTTCCAAGCTCAACAACAACTAGAATTAGAAATGGAAAGCTTGCAAAACACTATAATCAAAGAAGGATGATCGACATCTAGTGCAGCCCAGAAGGAACAACATTAAGAGAAGATATCAATTAAAACAAAGCAAGAACAGTCCTTATGGAAAGAAAAGTCAAGAATTAAGTGGCTTAAGGAGGGAGACAAAAATACTCAGTTTTTCCACAATTTGATGTTGAACAAAAATAATCACAATATAATTAATATCCTCAAGACAATAGTAGTTCAAAGGCTGGAACATCATTGTTATTGCCTGAAAATCGCTCACCAAGCAATAAAAGTGATCACTGTAGAAGTCATCATTTCAATATACTAAAATGCATACTCAAAGTATCGATAGACCTCACTCAACAACAATAAGAAATTAAGGAGAGAAATATTTAGTGACTCAATGTGAGTTTCGAAAAGAAAGTTTGCACCATCAATGCACTGTGACCTTATGTTGATCCACATTCATCAATCAATGTTTATGTATATTGGTCCATACTTAGTCATTTTTGTGTTTCTTGTATATCCTATACTTACCCATTTTTCTTAAAATGTGAGTTGCAGGGGGCTACCACCAAGTTTGCAAGTTCACCAAGTCCACAAGTCCCATACTTAGTCTATTTTTCACTATTCCACAAATTTAAAACTTCACCATTTCTTTTGTTGTGGGAGTCTTGTTGTGAAAAAGTAAGTCATCCCTCACCTCAGAATACCTACATCTCACAACCCACATCAAATCCCCTTTTCCATTTCCACATCACTCATAATTTACCTCTTTTTGACACTTAACAGGTTTTGTTAACTGCAGATGCAGAGTCCTCACCTCATTTCTATTTTCCTTTCCCTAACCTGTAACCCTACATCCCACATTTTGCATCCTCTAAAATGACCTTATGTTAATCAATTTGCAATCCCATACTTAAACAACTTCACAACAAAATATCACCTTTCTTGATGACATTTATTCCCCCATTGCCACATCAGTCGTCACTCATATGAATTGAATATTATTATTAAGTGGAGCAATTTTCGTAAAATCTTTTCCATAAATCTTAAATCAAACCATACAATTGGAAACTTTGAACTAAGAGCTACAACATTTGATAAACAAGGCAATATTGTTAGGATATTTAGACACTTAGGAGTTAATTAAGATCAACTTGGTCTAATGTGTCGTTAGGTAAAAATGTGTTTCATTAGTAGCATTAGTATGCATTTGTAGTTAGGTGATTCGACAGTCACAATATGTTCTCGACATAGAGTGATATGACAGATCATATTCTCCTTGATCTTGATGGCTACATTGATCCGTGGATTAACACATGATTAGTTCATCATCTCTATTTAAAGAGAATGGCAGGTCATTTTTCGATGATCGATTATGGGAAACTCTCATGTAAATATCTACCTGGATCGCGGTGTATCCAGGTACTGCACCTACAACAACTTTAGCAGATGACTGGAAAAAGTTGGATCGAAAGGCAAAGAGGACAATCCGACTGTGCCTCTCAGATTCAGTATTACTGAATGTGTCAGAGGAAGCTACAACCAAGGATTTATGGGAAAAGTTGGGGAAGTTGTATCAGTCTAAGTCCCTAGTAAATATATTATTCCTGAGAAATATGTGGTATAACCCGAGGATGTGAGATGGAGACTCGGTGGCAGAGCATTTGAATAGCTTAAATACAATGGTAGGTCAATTAGTATCCATTGAGATTAAAATTTTAGATGAAGACAAATGTATCATTTTACTGTGTTCTTTACCATACTCCTGGGATAGTTTGGTTGTGGCCATAGGTAGTAATACAACTGCCTTGAAGTTTGATGAAGTAGTCTCATCCTTCTTGTCAGAGGAGATGAGACAGAAGAATATGGAAGGACAGAGCAGAGAAGCATTATTTGCAAGAGGACGTTCCCATGAAAGAAATAGATCTAAGTTCTCAAGTGGGAGATCTAAGTCTAAGGGTGGATATAAATCCCCCGGAAAGTTTGTAAAGGTATGTTGGAGATGTGGAAAAGAAGGGAACTACAAGAAGCAATGCAGATCAAAAGTTGAGAAAAAGAAGGGATCTGAAGAATCTCCTTCTACAGAAGAAAATATCTTCAAGGAAGAAGGAGGGGATTTGTACTTGGCTTCTTCAATCACACATGCATATCATGAGGCATGGTTGGTTGACTCTGGTGCATCCTTTCCTATGACTCCCCATAGGGAGTGGTTCTGCGAATATGAAAGTTGTGATGGAGGTAATGTTTTCTTAGGTGATGATTCGACAACCAGAATCATAGGACAAGGAAAATTCAAGTTGAGGCTCATAGAAAAAAGGATTATAACACTTCCTGGTGTTATCCACATCCTAGGTTTGAACAGAAATTTGATTTATGTAAGAAAAATGGATGTTGCAGGGGTAAAAACAATATTTGAAAAGGAAACATGCAGGATGGTTTGAGGAGAAATGGTTTTGTTGAAGGGAGTTTGGTTTGGAGCTCTATATAAGATGCAAGGAAGCACTATTAGTGATGGGTGTAATAGTTCCATTGTTTCTGATATTGGAGTTGAAGAAGAAATAACTCCTACAGTCTGTGGAGAAAAGGTTATATTGTGGCATCAAAGACTGGGGCATATCAAAGAGAAGGGTCTTTGATTACTACACGGTAAAGGTATGGTTGAAGGTATGTCTAACTGCTCTCTGGATTTTGATTTCTATGAACATTGTCTATATGGGAAGAAAAATCGGTATGATTTTCGTCTGGTGAAAAGAGGGCGGAAGGAATTTTACAACTAGTTCACAATGATGTTTTTGGACTTGTGTCGGTCCCATCAATGGAAAAATATGTGTACTATGTCTCATTTATAGATGAATTCTCGAGGAATACTTGGATATATTTTCTCAAGAATAAATCCAAAGTCTTTGACAGGTTTAAAGAGTTTAAGGCTCTTGTTCAAAATCAAACATAGAAAAGAATTAATGTGTTGAGGATGGATAATGGTGGAGAGTTCCGCAGGAATGTATTTGAAGAATTCGGTAAGAAGTTTGGTATAGCAAGGAAGAATACTACTCCATATACACCTCAGCAGAATGGAGTTGCAAAAAGGATCAACAGGACACTGGTGGAAAAAGAAAGGTGCATGCTCAGTGGTGTCAGGTTAGGGAAAGAATTCTAGGCAGAGGTAGTGGGTACTACATGTTACCTGGCCAACAGATCTCCCTCATCAGCGTTGGATGACAATACTCCACAAGAGGTATGGATTGGTAAAGAACCTTCTCTCACACATCTCAAGGTATTTGGTTGTGATGCATATGTTCATGTTCCAAAGGAAAACATGAGTAAGCTAGATAAGAAGGTCAAAAAGTGTATCTTTATTGGATATAAAGATGGTCTCAAAGGTTATAAGATTTGGAACCCAAACACTTAAAAGGTAGTGTAGATATGAGATGTGGTATTTAGAGAAATGAAGGATGTTGTTAAATAAGAAGACTTACGAAGTAAGGAAGAACCAGAAAAAATATAGTTTGTTTTAAAGAATGATGAGTCAGAATCTACAAAAGAACATGAATAAGAAGAAGAATATCCTAATACTCCGGTATTGAGGAGATTGGTTCGAGAAAGAAGGCTACTGGAAAGGTATACTCCATTTAATTTTCGTTCGAATTTTTCTTTGTATATTACTGATGATGATCCTAGAACTGTCACAGAAGCAGTGGATTTAGAGGATGAAAATCTCTGGAAAAGGGCCATGGATGAAGAAATGGAATATTTAGATAAGAATGAGGCTTGGTATCTAGTAGAGTTTTCGACTGGAAGAAATCCCATTGGCAGTAAATGGGTATTTAAAAAGAAGTTGAATGTAGACAGAAAAGTGGAGAAATACAAAGCTAGGTTAGTAGCAAACGATTATTCCCAGGTTGAGGGAATTGATTTGGGTGAGATTTTTTTTCTCTTGTTTCCAAGTTAACCTCCATAAGATTTATGTTATCTGTTGTTGCTGCATTTGATTTTGAAGTAGAACAGATGGATGTGAAGACAACATTCCTACACGAGGATCTGGAAGAAGAAATCTACATGAAGCAACCAGAAGGTTATGTTGTGAAGGGAAAGAAGGATCTAGTATGCAAGATGAAAAAGTACCTGTATGGTTTAAAACAATCACCAAGGATGTGGTATCAAAAAATTGATACTTATATGCTCGGACTTGGCTTCACAAGAAGCAAAGAGGATCATTTGATTTATTTGGTATCGTATGTGGATGACATGTTGTTGATAGGAAAGAACAAGGAGATTATTCAATATGTGAAAACTTAGTTGTCCTCTAAATTTGACATGAACGATCTCGGTGTTTCAAATTTCATTTTGGGAATGGAAATTAAAAGATATCAGAAAAAGAGGAAAATGTGGTTAAATTAGAGAAAATATATCCAGACAATATTGCAGAGGTTTAATATGAAGGAATGTAAACCGATCAAGGTTCCTATTCCTGTTGGTGTAGAGTTATCTACGGATAAGTGTCCCAAGACACGGGAAGAGGAAAAGGACATGTCTCATATTCCATATGTGAGTGCAGTTGGCAGTTTGATGTACACAATGGTCTATACTACACCGGACATTACACATGCAATGGGAGTTTTGAGTAGGTATATGTGAAAACCAGGGAAGGAGCATTGGACAGCAGTGAAAATGGTTTTTCAGGTATTTGCGTGGAACTGCTAGATATGGATTGTGCTACCAAGGAAGACCAATATTGGATAGAGTGGTGGATATACATGGTTTCATGGATGCAAACTAGGCTAGAGATATGGATCATAGGAGATCTACAAGTGGGTATGTGTTTAACCTATTTGGAGGAGCAATAAGTTGGATGAAAAAAAAACAGGTTGTAGTGGCACTTTCAACTATAGAAGTTGAATACATGGTAGCCACTCATGCAAGTAAGGAATAAGTATGGTTACAAAGATTGCGTTCAGGTATTGGGTTGGTACAGGAAGATGTAAGGATAGATTGTGACAATCAGAGTGCAGTTTTTCTGGCGAAGAACCTGACTTATCATTCAAAGACTAATCATATGGATATTCAATATCACTTTGTGAGAGACATCATTGAAGAAAATAAAGTATTGTTTATGAAGGTGGACACTTTGAAGAATATTGCAGATTCATTAACAAAATTTGTGAGCATTGAGAAGTTCTCTCGGTGTAGTGGATCCATGGGCTTTGTTGCCCTGGATTGTTGACTATGTAACCCTGTAGCCCCCTATATGAAAATAAAATAAAAAGTGGGAGAATGTTGGGTATGTGTTATATTCTTTTTCGGGAGTGCAAGGGGGCGAAGGCCCCTAAGTGGGGGTTCGGGGACAATGCCCTCGAGAATTTTTTTTTTCCTTGGGAAACATGTCACATATTTAGGTGGTGTTTCAACACATGGTTTCTTTGTCGATGGTTTTCTATTTCCGGTTAAGGAATTAGGGTTCTTGACTAATCCAATTCATTGGGTTAGGGTTTTGGATGTCGTTGGCTCCTATATGTATATTGTATTGTAAACAATGTATCACTATGAATGAATATAGAATATGTTGGTTTTCACGGTTTGGGTTTCCACGGGAAAAATCTCTATGTAATGTTTGGATTTGCCATTGTATCTTTTCTGTTCTTTTACTAAAATTTTGTTTGCAGTAAATATTGTACAAGGTTAAGATATACACTATCATCTTAGCATAAGCGCATGAAGGAATAGCTGGAGACAATTATGCAGGGAAATCTATTGTCTAGAATATACTATGCGCAAGATTATGGTGGCCAACGATTTCTATGTATGCAAAGGAGTATTGTCAGGCTTGTGATTCCTGTCAGAGGGTAGGAAATCCATCAAGGAGGGATGAAATTACATTAAGACCTCAGGTAACTCTTAAAGTGTTTGACAAATGGGTAATTGACTTGTAGGTCCAATTAACCCACCCGCTAGAAGATCAAGAGCAAGGTATATTATTACAATGACATAATACTTAACTATATGGGATGAAGCAACAACAGTAAAATATTGCAGCACAGAGACTGCAACGTACTTCTTGTTTGAACAATACCATTTAGGCAATGATTGAAGAATTTCAGATACACCATTAGAAGAGAACTCCATACCATCCTCAAGCAAATGGAACAGTGGAAGCATTTAATAATATTTTGGAGAATGCCTTAACCAAAATTTCCAATGTGAACATGGATGATTGGGATTTGAAGATACCAACAATATTATGGGATTATAAAACTACATGCAAGAAACTCACAGGGAATACGACTTTCATATTGGTGTATGGTAAGGAAGTAGTAGCCCTTTGGAATATTTGATACCTATTCTATGCATTGAAAGCATTACAAACATGACAGAAAGAGGTGCATCTCATAAAATATTTTCTCAACTTATGGAATTAGAAGAAGACGGGATTATGGTTGGTTTCCATCAGGAGGTAAATAAAGAAAATGATAAAGCTTTGCATGATAGAAATATCAAGAAGAAGAAATTTAAGGAAGGATATATGATTCTCCTCTATGAAAGTAAATACTTACATCACCCAGGGAAATTCAGGATGCATTGGCTAGGGCCATATGAGATAAAGTCTATCACAGGTGGAGGTATTATGCAACTGCATGATTTTACGGGAAAAGAGATGCAAGGATTGGTGAATGGTAGTCGACTGAAACTGTATAGGGACAATTGACCCAGTAACCATTAGTAGTTGCAGCGCAAAAAAATACAATTGTACATAGTGTATATAGAAAAAACTAAAAAAGAAAGAAAAAAATTGGAAAAAGAAGAAAAATACAAAAATATGAAGTAGATGGATAAGTGTTTTGCATGCAATTAGATGATTCAACGCGCAGAAGAAATCAATTGGTATGAAAGAAAAATAATATATTGCATACCAGAGAAAGGTTACCAGGAAGAAAAAACAACACACCAATAAAGAGAGGAGCCGGAAAAGAGAAAAAGGATGTGGTAAAAAAAGTACAACACGATAGAGCATTTATGGAATGACTATAAAAGAGGAAAACATGAAGACGAAGACTCATTGTGACTTGGTGAAAATGAGAGATAAGAAGTGAAAACTCAGTACGAGCTAGTATTTTCGAAGTATTCAATGAATATTCAGAGTAACTTTTCAAGATCTAGCAAAATGGTGCCACTAAAGGCCAGAGCTCCCAGTCGAACTGCAAGAAAAAACCACATTTCTATGAGGTCACCACATGATACAGCTAAAACAGAGATAATAAAGGGCTTCTTGTAGAATTCTTCAAAGTGTCTTCCCATGAGGGCCATGCTTAAAGCTACGCCATAAGGGGACCACTTTGGAGACTTATTCAAATACACCCATCACTTCTAGAGGCCTCTGGACATCTTCTAGGGCTGACATCAATGACAACCAATTTTCCAACACTTAGCCCCTCATTACTTTGTCTATGTCCACCTACAACGGTGTTATTTTTATTTATCATTATGGTTTACAAATTTTCCGTATCACATTGCTTGGCCCATGGCGATGTCTTTTTAAAATATATACATCACTAAGTTGGGGGTAAAATGGGGATGTTACAATAGAGAGAGTTAAGAAAGAGAATTGTCAAGATTCAAGGGAGAGAAAACGAGGAAAATAAGTGGCCTATTTATACACATATATCCTTTATCGAGCAGTGCCATTGTGATCCATAAATCTAGGGTACAAATCATTCCTTACAAGAGTCTAATTATGGGTGTTGATTTTGTAACGACACGTAAAATGAAGCAAGTTGTGCATGTTATTAAGAGAAAAATAATTCCTCTTCACTGTATGAAAAATGGAAGTTAACATAGATACAAGAGACAAATACAATATGAAAATATTTCTTACAAGAAGCATAAAAGGAGAAATAAGTAATTATCATTGACCAGACTTAATAAAAAGGAAATAACACACATACCAAATATGTGAATCCACCATTTGGTATTTCTCTAGCCTACTTTGGCATTATTGGTCTCCTTCACATCCAAATATTGTGCAATTTACTTAGGAAAAAGTGATCAATTATGGTATGAGGCAAAGGAAAATGCCATGGACAACCTCCAAATGGTTTGAGGGTAATTAAATAAGGCACAGAGGCTAGGTTAGGGGAAAAAAAATCATTTATTAAAACCATAAGAAGGGCACTACAAAGAAGAGACTTCAAAGCTTAAGAATTCACAATAATACTGTGTAGGGATTCTTGTGGTTGACCTATAGTGAGCATTTGGTGTGTATAGCTAATATAAAGTAAAAATTCCATACACTACAATGTGTTACTTAATCATTCATGGCTTAAAAAGTATAAGAAAATTTCTACAAAGAGTTGATTCATCCATCATTCACTTGAGAGGATACCTACAAAACAATGTAGTCATGTTAGATGGATGGAAATATCCCAATAGCTTTATTTTACTCAATCTAGGAAGATCAAGGAATCATACTAATAATTATGGAAGGACATGACTATCTACTCTTGATGTAATTTTGAAGGTCCATTAGGGGATGATATCCATTTATCCCTCTATAGAGAGATAAGTAGAAATACATGAAAGTCATTATTAGACATTGTTATAAAATATTGTCGTTGAACATATGAAAATAATTATAAATCTTTACTTTTAATGAACATATGAGGACTATTTCATAGAAATACATGTGAATTAATATGTAATATAAAGTTGTCAATAATACAATATGCACATAAGAAATTTATTAGACATGGAAAGACAGGAAGACATTAAGCTTTTATAATTTTTTATAAATTTATATTTTTTAATATAATTTCATTATATACATATATATTAATATTTTTAAGAAATATTTTTATTTTAATTTATTAAAATATATTTATTTTATCTTATTAAAATTAATTATTAAAATATTAAAAAAATTAAAAAAATATGTTTTAGTTAAATTGTTTTGTGTTTATATATATATATATATATATATATATTTTAATTTAATTTTGCTTTAAATTTGACAAAAAATTATTGGATCTACAGATTTGAGTGATTAATTTTGTATATTTTGAATGATCCAGGGTTCTTTTGGAATTGGCTGAATTAGTTTATGTATTTTAAAATGCAATTTAAATAACAAAAAATTGTGATCTCTTACAGATTTATGTACGAGGATTCCAAAAAAAAGAAAAAGCAGTTAAACAACACCATCAATAAACTGTAAAAGAAAAAAACAAGACTAAAATGAATATAATTAGTGAAAGTGAAAGACGAACTTAAATAAAAATTCCATTAAAATATCATTTGTATATTTTTCTCAGAAAAGATAAGAGTATAAATTATATTTAAAAAACATAATAACAATAGGAGAATGGTCTTTGA
>JASDQU010011222.1:76951-88604 GCA_032191745.1 Picea mariana
TTCATGGAATGAGACTTGGAACTGACATCATTTGAGTCTCCATTGGTCTAGAATATCTGGAAGCTCTCCCAAGCATCTTCCAAGAATCTATATAAAGAAGACAAATATTGAACATGAGGAGGAAGAATCTCTTATAGATCTATGTTGTCAAAATTCATAGGTGCTTCTCCATCTACATTAGTTGCAGTCATGTTTCCTAGCTTGGTTGAAGAGTTGAGGAGGATTAAGGAGCAAGGGGTAAAGAGGAGTGCATATACACTAAGATATAATTATATTGATGTACTTCTATTATTCTAATTAATAGATCATTGGTTTTCCCCTATGAATGTTTGTATTTCATGCATGAATGTTTAGATCTGATTTATTTCATCATACATCAGGTCAGATCCAAGCTAGATCTAGGATTCTAACATTCAAAAGAGAAGTAGGAAGGAATTGTTTGTCTCTTTTGTGTAGGGAGGTGGCAAGAAGCATGTTGTAGAGACTAGAGCTGGAACTTCAAGACTGCAACAACTAGGACATACAAAGGAAAACCTTCAGGAAAAGCTATGCCATTCCACTATTTATTAGTTTAATTATGAATCAAACTGTTTGAGTCTAAAGGAAATCCACAGGAGTCTATCCCATTGTCTATCTAGGATTAGTAGACAAATCCTAGGTAGATCTTACTATCCACCCATGATATCTTCTCCATAACAGAATTGACGAATCCACTAGGAAAGAATGTTTGATTCTTCTCTAGTTCAGAATCCCTTTCCTATTATCCTTTGTTTTAATGTGGTTGTTTTCTTCTCTGGTACTCCCATAAAGGTTAAATCCATCAAATCTAACATATATGATTCGAATCTCTTTTTTTTCAAATTTTTGCAGGGTGTCACTTGTTGCACTACTAGTGACAAGCGACTAGTCGCTTTTTGTAGGTCATTAGATAACACCCCCTATTGCACCTTTGGATCTTGTCTTTGGTTGAGTCCTTTCTCACACATTGTGTCTTCAATTTTGGTTTGAAGTGTGGTTGTGTGGATTGGTTGGATTTATTGTTTACACTTGTTTACTGTATAGTAATCCATTGAAGTTGGGAAGTGCACCCAACATATTTGATTAGATCTAGTTGTGTCCTATATCAATTGTATTTGGTTTTTTTACCTTTTAGTGATTGGTGTCAATTATTAGATCTACATCCATTGTAATTTCTGGGTTGAGATTCTTGTAGAGACATTGGAGTGTGTTTTTCATCATCACTACCAATTTCCTACATCCCTTTACTTGTTGAATTGTTGGTTTTTCATTTGCAAATTATGTTCATGTTTAGATTAAGGAACTTTTTGCATAATTTTTGGAAAAATAAACAAAAATACTTTACATGCTTACAAGCTTTTGAAGCATTAAAGAGAAAGTGCATTATTAGAKTGTTTGGTTTGAGATCTTGTTMAMATTTTGGTTTTGATTTGTCTTGCATGGTTGATTGGGGTTTGAGAGGTTGCATTGTAAATTTTACAAAGAAAAATATATGTTTTCCCTCCCGTAGATAGAATTCATTGAATTGAAGAAGTGCATTAGCATTTTTTTATTTCTTTGGTTGGGTTAAGAGTCACAACATCACTAAAGTTTCATCCATTTTTCCTTTGACATAAAAAGAACCATATGAAAAGAATTTATAAATTAAAATCAATTAGACTTTTTCTTTAATAGAAGACCAATACCAGATAGGTTCGGGGCCTTGGAATAGGATTGGAGAGAGAAATCTTCAAGGCCACCAAAATAAAACTTAAAAGTGATTAACAAGTGTAAAATCCATTCTTGCAACCAGTGCATCAAGAAGCTCCTCTAACACATGAGTCAAGCACAAGGTCGCATGGGGCGCAAGTAGGGAGATTGATCGTCTTTGTTTGTTTTAGTGTTTTTGGCATCGTTTTGATTACTATGTATATGGGGGTTTCATTGGTTCCATGCCTCTGTGTGAAGTAACGCCTTCGAAGCTCTGATCTTAGATACCCTAATATTATGTCTGGTTGGACCTACAACTGTTCATCTATTCATTGATTGTGAGGTGGTATCCTTAGGGACCATTCCTAGGTGTCTACATAGGTGATTATAGGTGGGACATTCCTATAGTACTAACTGTTAGCACCAAAAGTCACTCCTAGATTGCAGCAGGAGTAAGCCTGATACCCATCAATTTTATATGTCACGAAAATAAATGGGGGTGGTTGAATGGATGTAGACCCAGGAGAATATCGTTTTAACTCAAAAAATTGGGCCAGACATGCATGAGCAGGAGAGGTCCTGATCTAAATTCCGTTAGTAAGTTGAATTTAAGGTGAGGAGATGGAAGACTTGGTGAGAGGATGAACGAGACTTCTATGGGCATCCTTCCTTCCAGTAGCTCAAGGAAGAATAACAGGACACTTAAATATGTTGAATTGACATAGATACAACAACACAATGATGGATCGACTGGATCTTCTAATTCCAAGCATCACAAACTACTATAACAACTTGACTAGATCCTCCAATTCCAAGTTATTCAGTGTGAGAGGGAAATGTAACACAGTAGCTAACTAAAAATGGTGTAAACATTGCAGTGATCAACCATACATCATCCTACAACATCTCAACCCTCGACTAGATCCTCCAATTCCAACTGTCTTAATACATAGTTTACAAAGAGATGGAAAGAAGCTAACTTTCATTAAATAGGATGTCTCAAATGCTAGTACATAATCGGGAAAACAAATGCTTCATCAAAACTTTACAATGCGCGAGCCTAGATCAACCATCAATGACAATAATAAAAATGGAAAAAATGCCTCTAAATACTTGGAGCTGGCTCTATCGTCGAAGGCACGATCATATCATGAGTTCAATGCTTCACATAGGCGAGTTTCCCTATCAGGCTATGCATGAAAACGTCGGTCAAACTACCCATGCAGTCGTCTTTCAGACACAATCTTTGTCAGGCTGGAATGACAGTCACCTTCTGTGCTTTGTCTCCTTATGACCTTATATCTATGGAAGGGGATGGAGTTCAACCACTGTCAACCACCTCAATAACTGCTTTCTTAGGATTAGGTAAGGCCCATTCAACTCTACTCTTGGACAATGTGGTGGCCTTTCCTTGGCCCATGCTTCTTCATTGGACTACTATGAGGGGGCCCAACCTACGAATGTGGACGAGGATCTGACAGGGGGGCCGATGGAACCAGCAAATGTGAAGGTGAGATGAGGGGTGCTGAGGTGGAAGAACCAGGTGATGGAGACACGGGGGCTATGACACCAGACGAGAATTGCCATGGGAAAATGGATAGGAAATAGGTGGAAGTGGCATGGAGCCTGGTGGTACAGGTGTCGGGAGATAAGAGGGATGAAGGAAAAGGGGACATGACACCTGGGAGAGTAGAGGACAAGTGTGTGGTGGTGAAAAGCAGGAGGGAAGTGGGAGATGTGACAGGGAAATAGGAGAGGCACAGTGGGGGACACATGTCAATAGGAGGCAAAGTTGGTAAGCAGAGGAGGAAACAGTAAGGGGTTTTAGGGGGGGCGACATGAAATTGTCCATATCGGACCCCCCCTGTCATTAAAGGCAGAATGACAAGGGGGGTATGGAATGAAACCTCAGTCGTCGATCTGGGTGCTTAAATCCCGGTTGTTGAAACTTGCGCACCCTCATATCGGACCCCCCCCAATAAAGGAAGAACGATGTAGAGGGGGGGAGGGGGGGGGTTCCGGAATCAAACCTTGTTCGTAGATCTGGGTGTGCAAATCCTGGTCGGCCAAATCTAGGCACTTCTTAAAACATATGCGCTAGATCACTAAGACTTAGGAAAAGTGGGTTTTTGACCCACTTCTTGCCCTCTTTTTGCCAAATGGGGGCACTTCATGGGGAAAACACCCCTCTACATGTTTTTGTTATAAAATTAGGCTCCATGGGGGATGGCATGCCCCCTGTGGGCTGCCAAGAACTCTTTTTGCATCTTCAGTGCCTTGTTGTTGGGTTATGAAGTCCCTTATTAAAACCGAAAATGGATAGAAAACACTATTTACAACAACAAAAGAGCCACTTAAGGCTCAAACAAAACATTTCTTCAGGAAATGCCCATTCACTGGGCCATTAAAAACTCTTTTGCCCTATGAATTCTGCAACCTGTAGGTGTTGTTCAAGAATACTTCATAGATATTGAAGGGCCCAATCCAGAGGGTGATGAACTTGTTGTGTTTCCCTCTGTCTTGCATGGGTGCATCCCACTTAAGCACTAGATCTCTCATCTTGAATTCCTTTTTTCTGACCTTCCTATCAAAGGCCTGCTTGATCTTCTACTGATGATCGTTGGCTCTGTTCATTACCTTCTCTCTGGTCTGCTACACTTCCACCAGTTGATGAATTCTTCTGACCATATTGTCTGTCTCCCCTTCACAATCCTGAAAACATTTTGCTACAGGTAAATCCAACTGAGAAGGAAAAACAGCTTCAGTCCCATAAACAAGTTGGAAAGGGGAGATTCCTAGGGACCTCTTCGGTGTCACTTGATCATCCCATAGAGAGCTCAGAGAATTTCATCTTTGTAGTAGTTTGATGATCCCTAGTATGCTCTTGTTAGAGGACTCTACTAAACCATTTCCCTGGGGATAATATGGGGTAGAGTGAATCAATCTGATCCCAAATTGATCAAAGAATTAGATCAATGGTTCAGCCTTGAAAGATGTTTCATTATCAGTGACAATCTTGCTTGGGAAGCTAAATCTTGTGATGATGTCCTCCAGGAATCCATGGTTACTTTATGAGAATCACTTATGGTTGGGATAGCTTCGATCCACTTAGTAAAGTAATCTATGGAAGTTAGGATCCACCTGTGTTGACCACTTGAAGAAGGATGAATTTACCCAATGAATTCCAATCCCCATTTTTGAAAGGGTCCTGAAGCTACTACAGGCTTTAGTGGTAGGGATTTGAGTTGTTTCTTTCCTGAGAAATTTTGGCACTTGATGTAGGATCTGATCTTTCTGCAGACATTAGTGAATAAAGTGGGCCATAAATAGCTAGCCCTGAGAATTTTGTAGGATTTTTTTTTCCAGAAGTGATGCTCTCCACACAGGTTGTCATGAAAATCCAACATAACCCTTTGGGCCTCCTGTGGGTCTAGACATCTTAAAATCACCCCTAGGAGGTCTTTCCAATATAAAATTTTATTAACAAGGTAGTATCTAGTTTCTTTGAGCTTCAGATCTCTTGCCTTATTTCTCTGCAAGACATTAGGGGGTTGCAACTCTTGTATAAAATATATGACATCCTTTTCCCAAGGACATACTTTTAATGGGGGGTCTACCTGAACATTTGTATCAGACAGTTCGAACTGCTGATCTTCTGAGATTTTTTCGGAAAAGTTTACCTCCAAGGCTCTGTAATTGGATTCATCCAACAACTTGGCCAACAATTGACCTTTGATCAATTTGGTGGGCTTCATCTGCAGGTCAAATTCAAGGATCTTGGCGATCCATCTGCTCCTCCTTCCATCTATGTCTGGTTGAATGAGAATCTCCTTCACAACAACTGAAGGGACATATGCAATGATTTTTGAATGAAAGACATAGACTCTGAAAGATTTGAGAGATTTCACCAAGGCATAAGCCTGCTTCTCCATAATTTCATATTTTACACTGCATCTCTCAATGCCCAACTAAAGAAAGAAATGGGTTGCTCTAAAACCTCATCATTTTTCTGCAATAAGACAACTGCAACAATATCAAATGAAGAAAAAGAGAAAATAAGGAAATCCTTTGAGTAATCAGGACTGATAAGCACAAGAGCTTTAGTCAAGGCTTTCTTTATCTAATAAAAGGAATTTTGGGACTCAACAGTCCATTTAACTTCATTTCCTTTCCTTAACATAGTTGTTATAAGATTTACCATCTCAATAAAGTTGGAAACAAACCTCCTTAGAAAATTATTTTTTCTAGGAAAGTCTGGACTTATTTTCTGGATCTCGGGAGTGATAGGGTTTGGATTTCTTCGAATCTACTGGGATCAATCATGATCCCTTCAGCTGATACTATGTGTCCCAACAACTTTCCCTCCTTCATGGAAAACAAAGACTTCTTGGGATTTAAGGAGAGGCCAAATTTTCTGCATTTCAGGAAAACCCTTTTTAAATGTTCACGGTGCTCTCTGTCAGACTTGGAGAAGACTGTGATATCATCTAGATAGATGACCATGAACTTGCCCCTTTCTCCAATGAAAGCGATATCCATGGCTCGTTGAAAGTTTTCCCCTACATTCATCAAACCAAAGGGCATTTTGGCATACATGAATGTACCCCAAGGAGTGGTGAATGCTATCTTTTCTCTGTCCTCTGGTAGGACACAAATCTGATTATATCTAGAGAAGCCATCAATCATGAAAATCTTGGATGCTCCTGTTATCCTTTGCAATAAATGTTCCATCTTGGGCAAGGGGTAATTTTTCTTCTTTGAGCTTCTGTTCAAGTTTATGAAATCAACACAAAGTCTGATTTCCCCACTCTTATTCCTCACTGGGACCAAGTTGGCCACCCACTCTGAATACCTCAAAAGCACAATGATCTGGGCATCCAGCAGCTTCTTTACCTCTTTCTCCATGATAGGAAACAACATATGATTGATTTGTCTTAGCTTCTACCTAAATGGTTTGGCCTCTTCCTTCAATGGGATCTTATGCTCAATGGCAGTTTTGTCATATCTTATGAGAGCTTTGTATGTCCAGGCGAACACATTAGCAAACTACATTAAAATCTCAACATATCTGACCCTCTGTTCTCTTGTCAGGTTGCTTGACAATTTGATGAACTTTGGCTTTGTCTATGTGCCAATATTGCATTCATATATGTCGGTCTCATTGATCGGCCCTTTATCTTTCACCGGTACATCAGTATCGTGAAAAATCCTCTCCAAAGGGACTAGTCCCTTTGGAATGTGATTGTTGGGTAGCTGCACAATGTTGTGATTAGCAATTTTCTTTAAAAATACATCAGCATGTGAGCTACTTTGAGGTTCATGGTCTTGGTCTATATGTAATGCATACAATTCATCAATAGTCTCCAAGAACCTCTTGATTTCAATATCATCCTCAAATACCTTCCAATTCTTGGCATTGTTTGGTATAGAGGGTCTGTATTTTACTTCTATATCGTACCTGAGCTTGGGTGGAAGGGGTGCTTTGAAATTTCTTGCTGAAGAGGCTACGGAATCAGCCACTATATTATCTTCTCTAGGAATGAATGAAATGTTAAAATCCAAGAAGAAATTGTCTATCAAATGCCACACTTCATTCCTATAACATCTCAGCCTCAGATTCTTAGCTTAGTAAAGATTTCTGAATTTCTTTACAACCAACTCGACATCTCCAAAAATAGACACTTATTTTATTCCCATGTCCTTTGCAGCCCTCAAGCCCAACACAAGAGCTTCATACTCTGCCACATTATTAGTAATCTCAAATTCTAATTTGAAGGATAGGGGTATGGTCTTTTGAGTTGGTGAGATAAACACCATTCTAGCACCAACACCTTCCTTGGAGGAGGCTCCATCGAAAATAAAAATCCAAACAAAGGTGGTGGGGGAAAGTCCATGAGAGGCAGTGGGTTGTTCTCTGATTTTTGGAGGACGCTCAAGAGAATCAATGAGTTGTATTAAACTGGACCCCAATTCAATGTCAAGGGAAAATATAGGATGGTTGGTGGGGTTGTTTTCATCACTGATGATATAGGCCAATTGAGCTTCTTTGTGCAGCCTTCTATGTTCCCCCCCAAACACTGGAATAATAGCATAGGTGAGGTCCATTTGTAGGGTTCCCCCAAGTCTTTTTATCCAAGATCTTGACAACAAAATGACAAACTTGGGGGGAACATCAGCCACTACAATGTCCATGACCACACTCTTCATGGGCAGCTGGAACAAAGTCACCACCAGATCTTTGATGACTCCTAGACATTGGACTCTTCTAGAATCAAAAGAATACAAGTCATGATAATATTTTGTGACCTCCAACCCGAGTTCTTCCATGACAGTTTTAGGCATGAGATTATGGGAGGCCCCTGAATCCATCAAATAGTTGTGCAACACCTTCTCATGTATGTTCATGGATGTGTAGAAGGGAGGGGATGAATCATCTCTAACTTCCACCATAGGACCTAGTATTATTGTAGGCTTTTCATATTGCAAGTTGATTGAGTCTGTGGGACGGTATGAGGGTTCAGATTGCAATAGCTTGGAGAGGCTCTTTTTGAAATCTTCACGTTTGGCTAGTTCAAAGAGAAGAACAGGGATTCTGATTTTCTGAATTTCATGCTCAAAATTAAAAGAGGACGGGGGGTTTGGGATTTCTTTTACTTCAGGAATAGAGGCTTTGACCACTGGAGGAGGGGTTTGTGTCTTCTTAACTTTGTCAATGTTTTCCATATCTCTGGCAGTCTTCTCTGCTCCAGTAGGCTGCTCAGGAACATCAGGCGTTCCCATCTTCTTCTTGGATTTGAGGTTGTATCTATTTTGGTTGCTGCTAGCGTTGTCTCCCTTTCTCAACTCATTGATCTCATTGTTCATGAGAGACTCCTCGTATGATGATTGAGTCAAATGAGGAAAAGGGGGGTGTCTCCAAAACAATGGATCTTAGGATCCAAGTCATCTATTTCCTCTCCTTCCTCACCAGCAAACAGGTTGTTCTGAAGAGGAGTCTGGATTTTCTGATCATCTATGTCTCTATTCCTGGGCTCTCTTGGGAAAATTTGAGGAACATTATTATTCGGCCTCCTGGAGATACCTCTATTATCAATGTTTTGGGGAGTTCTGTATGTCTGCTTCCCCTCAAATTTCATCTTCTCCATCTCTGTAGAAATAGATTTTACCATCTTGGTCAATTCATCCACTTAAGGGTGAGGGACAGAGGAACTAGAGGTTGAGGCCTCTGATATTCCCTTTCGTCTATTTGTAACAACCTTATTTCTGATCCTATCATCTGCCAACACATTAGATTCTACTTCTATGGCCACATCTTGCATTTGAGCTAGGGAAGTAGCTCTTCTCTCTCTCAACAAAAGGCAAAAGTCAAGGTCAAATGCACTAGAATAAGATATTTTAGCAGAGGCTTTTGTGGGCTTGATCTCAGTAGGGATCTTATTGTACATTTTATTGAATCTTTTGGAGGAGTCAGAGATAGATTGTCCTTCCTTTTTCTTCAAGGACCCAAACTATGTCATGTAATACATGAAATCTTTTTTATCTCCCCACTGTCTCAAGAAGGAATTATCTAGAGCTTCAATCCCAGCAATAGATCCAGGGGTCATTCCCCTAAACCATTTACTAACCTCACCATCAAGGCTCTGGATGAAAAATCTCATCCAGACATCTTCATTTTCAATGTTCAGGTTGTCTGTATAACTGTAGAAGGAAGCAAGGTGCTCTTCAACAATTATGTCCTCCTCTCTAGTGAATTTAGGCATATACATCAAGTAATCTCTAGAAGGCATAGGATTCATGGGTTGAGGTAGGATGAAGGGGACATACCTGGTAGCCACTATGGCATCCATTCTGTTTACAAGGGAATTAACACTTACCATATGGATAAGAGGTCGAGGAGAATGGGTTCGACCAGAAGAAACTAGAACTGAGCTTACATGAGGAAAGGGAAACTGCAGGAAATTTGGAGAATGAGCTTCAGGGCTTAAAGGGACAAAAGTTTCCCTTTCTTCAGTAACAATAGTAATATGAGGAGGGGTGGTAAAACCTGAGGTAGGAAAATCTTCTGAGGTGCTAGGTCTGAACCAGGGTACAACCTCAGGAGAAAGTGGAGTGACAAGGATTTCTCCCTCCAATCCAATACTAGGAGGACAAAAATTAGCAGGAACACTCCCAAACTTCATACTTCAGGAAAATCCAACAGAAGGAAATAAAACAGAATGAGATGCAGGGGTTGGAGTTCTTATAGGATAATGAAAATCATCAGAACTACCTGTTTTAGCAATAGAAGTGCATCCTCCAAAGTCCTTTCCCTTTCTGATAATACTCTCTGGGTCAACTTCAGGTGTCGCGAAAGGCAGCTATGGAGTAGGCCTTGTATGTCTACCTCTAGAAGCCACAGTTGAAACAGTGAAGTCACCTATGGGTTCGCATCAATGAATTCACCACAGTGGAGTCGCCAGACACACAGTATCAATCTTCGAGGGCTCTGATGCCTGATGCACCTTCAAAATCAGAGGCTCAATGTCGTTCAATCCCCAGGAAAATATTCAACTTCATCCCCAGCAGCATCGCCAGAAATGTTAGCACCAGAAGTCATTCCTGGACTGCAACAGGAGTAAGCCTGATACCCATCAGTTTTATATGTCACAAAAATAAATGGGGGTGGTTGAATGGATGCAGACCCAGGAGAATATCGTTTTAACTTAGAAAAATTGGCCATACATGCACGAGCAGGAGAGGTCCTGATCTAACTTCTGTCAGTAAGTTGAATTTAAGGTGAGAATATGGACGACTTGGTGAGAAGATGAACGAGAATACTATGGGAATATGGCCTTCCAACAACTCGGGGAAGAAAAATAGGACACTGAAATATGTCAAACTTTCACAGCTACAACAACATAGTGATGGCTCAGCTGGATCTTCCAATTCTGAGCATCGCAATACTTCTATAACAACTTGAATGGATCCTCCAATTCCAATATATTCAATGTGAGAGGGAAAGGTAACACAGGAGCTGAGTAAAATTGGTGTAAACATTGTAGTGATCAACCATACATCATCCTACAACATCTCAACCCTCGACTGGATCCTCCAATTTCGAGTGTCTTAATACATAGTTTACAGAGAGATTGAAAGAAGATGACTTTCATTAAACATGATGTCTCAAATGCTAATACATAACTAGGAAAACCAATGCTTCATCAAAACTTTACAATGCGGGAGCCTAGCTCAACCATCGACGACACTAACAAAAATGGAAAAATTGCCTCTAAATACTTGGAGCTAGCTCGACCGCCGAAGGCATGATCATATCATGAGCTGAATGCTTCGTGTGGGCGAGTTTCCCTATCAGGCTGTGCATGCACATGTCGGTTAGAATTCCCATGTAGTCGACTGTTAGATGCAATCTTTGTCAATATGGAATGACAATCACCTTTTGTGCTTTGTCTCCTTCTGACCTTCTATTTATGGAAGGGGACGACATTCAATCACCTTCAACCACCTTAATAAATTCTTTCTCGGGATTAGGTAAGTCCCGATAAAATATCCTCTTGGACAATGTTGCGGCCTTTACTTGGCCACTGCTTCTTCACTAGATTTCTATGAGTGAGCCCAACCTAGGAACATGGATGAGGATCTGACAGGGAGGCCGATGGCACCAACAAATGTGAAGGTGAGACGAGGGGTGTTGAGGTGGAAGCACCAGGTGACAGAGACACGGGGGCTGTGACACCAGACGAGAAGTTCCACAGGTAAATGGAGAGGACACGGGTAGAAGTGGCATGGAACCTGGGGGTACAGGTGTCAGGAGATAAAAGGGACAAAGGAAAAGGGGACATGACACCTAGGAGAGTAGAGGACAAGTGTGTGGTGGTGAAAGGTAGGAGGGAAGCGGGAGATTTGATAGGGGAATATGAGAGGTGAAGTGGGGGACGTTTATCACCAA
>JASDQU010011222.1:88667-105212 GCA_032191745.1 Picea mariana
AATCAGACCTCATCCGTAGATCTGGGCGTGCAAATCTTGTCTGCCCAGATCAAGGCACTTCTTAAACCATATGCGATAGATCACTAAGACTTAGGAAAAGTGGGTTTTTGACCCACTTCTTTCCCTCTTTTTTCCAAAGGGGGGCACTTCACAGGGAAAACACCTCTCTACAAGTTTCTGTGATAACATTGACGAGTTCCTAAATTGGCATACTTTTATCACTCGTCTAGTACCTTTTTCCTTACCATTTTCCACTAATCATTTCCTTTTGACACCTTCCTTATCTAGTTTTATCACATTTTTCATTAAGATATGACTTTTTCCCCATATGCCATTTTTATATTATTCTTAAATAGTTCTTAAGGAACTTGTTACATTCATGTACTAACATTGTTATACAGGAGAAATTAAAGTGGATTCGTTACAATAGTTGTAGCTCCTTACAGTAGCTATAACTCCTTACAGTGGATGCAATTCCTCTCTGTTATTGTGAATCCAAGCATAATACAACTACTGCAACTCTAATTGCGCTTTCCAATGATGCAACTCCATGTATGACACCATTGTTTTAATTCCAAATATGAAACCATTGCTACAATTCTGAGTAAAACACCATTGTTACAACTCCGAGTACAAATTCTACCGGCAAAACAATCAACGATACAATCAATAACCAGAGAATTCTCCTCACATAGGAAAGAGACAGGAGGTAAGTGGATGTTGGGTGTTGTGTCATTCTTTTTAGTCCATGTTTGTGTCTATACCGACCTTATTAACGCTAGGGATTTTTAGAACTAGGGTTCATCCAAAGTGTGTCCAACAAAACCCCTTAAGCACCGACATATCAATCCCTATCCAAGGCCAAGGAAGGTCTCACCCGAGATGCAAAGAGGATCACAAATACCATAAGTTCTTGTGTCGGGGATGGAGGATTAAACATTTGAAACACTATTGTTATTGGTATCCATGGAAATCATATATGACAAACTATTTTTTAGGACTAAGAATTAAAACAATACACACATATATTCAACTTATTCATAATAGACACATAATAGAACAAAACTACCATATCTTTATTATTGGGAGCACTTCCATCACATAGAGATATATAGTGCATTGAAAAGTTTCTTAAGACAAGCATACAATTTCATATCATTACTATGTGAGACAATGGGAATAAAATAGAATGTGACATGTGCCTTGCCTTAGGATTTGGATAGAGCAAAGACACAAGACTATATTAAAAAAATCAGAATATTATAACAGGCTTAGAATGATCTCGAGACTGATATCCAAATGAATTTTTCACACACTAACTAGCTAACACCTGTTCTGAGACTAGAGCTCCTTTTTATATCTTTCACTACTGGGGAGCGTTGTCTTTTTTTAGTCTTCTCCACTCTCTTGTCTAATCCAACTACCTTGCACACTTCTGGTGCCTTCCAATGCTCCATGTAGACTCTATGCATCTGGGGTAATCTTAACTTCCTGGTCAACTCATTTTCTAGATGCCACACATCTTCATATACTGCGGGCACTGATCATTCCAAGAGATTTACCAATGATTCTTTTCTTGATCCTGGTGGGAATCCTCATGGTTTCCAGGGTAACTCACAAAACTTGGATTGACATGCAATTGGTAGTATTTATGTGCACTTTCTTGAATTCATTGCACATTTCATGAAAGATTCCATCTCCACCCAACTTATATAATTATCCAACAATCAACTAATGATCAACATTGCAGGTCACTAGTTGGTGACGTTGCACAAGAATATGCCCTAAGGGAGTCTGTCCAATGGTAAGGAATTCTATTATTTTGGCTGATTGATCTAGTATGGATTCCACTCAAAATAGTTTCACATCCATAAGTTCATCATCAAGTCTCTGAGCATCCTCCCATGTCTTAATGAGAGACAGATGATCTAGTCCCAGATTGTGTTTGCATGGTTTAACAACAACTTCAAAGTCAAATTCTTGGAATAGAAGCAACCACCGGTAGATACGACCACCCAACATAGGTTTGTTAACTAAATAATTGAGGGAGGAATGATCTGTGAATAATTTGCAAGCTCACCCTAACAATGAGTGGGAGAATTTTTGTAGGGCATATACCATAGTGAGGGCCTCATGCTCAGTGGTTGTGTAACTTATTTCAACATTAGACAACTTCTGGATGGAAAAGTAGAACAAATGATTTCTACTTCCTTCCCTTATTTATGTGAGAATGACACTGAGTGCAATGGAAGAAGTGTCAACGTGGACATGGAAGAGATTGAACCAATATGGAAAAATTAAAATGGTCACAATAACTAGTTTTTCTTTTAGGGTGTCGAAGGCTTGTTGGCATTTCGGTGTCCATTCATATTTAATATTCTTGCACAAAAGTATTTTCAATGGGGCCAAAATATGAGCATAGTTATGTATGAAAAGCATGTATTAGCATGTATGACCCAAGGTTATGAGCATTTTTGAACTAAAGTAGGGGCAACCATATCCAAGATGGAGACAATATTAGTTAGGTCCATGAGCAAGTCATATTTACACACAACATGGCCCAAAAATATACCAAAGGGTGTACAAAAGATGGATTTCTTCAAATTTAAAGAGATTTGTAGCTAGCGACATTGATCCAACATTATCCGAAGGGCTTGTATCTACTCCTTTATTAGACTGAACACAGTCCATTTGTCCAAGTAGACTTCAAGGAATTTGTGGATAAATTCCTTGAAAGTTGTGACCATTATTCGAGAAAACATTGTAGGGGAATTATTTAAGCCAAAGGGCATGATTGTATATGAAAAGGACCCCCATTCAGTCGCAAAGGTGTTTTTAGTCAAATCTTCCTCTGTGATCTAAACTTGATGATACTCGGAGAAACCATCCGTGAATGACTAAGCTTCTCGGCCACCAACGTTTTCTAGCATCTTATCTATGAAGGGTGTCAAGAAAGGATCACAGATGCAATTTGTGTTCATAATTATCATATATATGCATATATGAATGTCTCTAGTTTTTTTAGGTTGCACAACCATGGGGCTAACCCAATTAGATTCCTCCATAGGTACAATGATCTAGACATCCAACATTTGATCTAGTTCTTTCCACACCTTTTCTTTGTACTTAGGATTTAGGTGGTAGGGTCTTCTCTTAAATGGCTTGGCATAGGGTTTGAGTTGTATCTTCATAGCTCCCAAGTATCCTGCAATTCCCTTCATCTCACAAAAACTTCAAGAAAAAAAGTTCTCATATTCCTTAAGGAGGTCAACAACCTGAGTGATTGTCTCCTTATCCCAGTAATATCCAATAATGGCCATCTTGGGTGCTTTGTTCATACCAATATTGTTTTTCTTAGTATTTATGGGGCCATTATAGTCTGGTTCGGTAGTCTAGGCCACCTTCCCCTTTAGTGCATGTTATCCTTTTGATTATGTGATGTATATGTCATGGGGGTCTTCATCATCAATATTGTCCACATCAACCTTCCTGCAATGTATGACTTCTTTCAGTTTGGCTACTGGCTAGTGGTAGGAGTAGACCACTATGGGGTTGACAACCTTTGGTTGACGATGAAAAATGAATTCCTTTACCCAAAATAGTGCCTCACTGAGAACCAGATATTTTGTGGTGAACCTGAAGGTTGAAAGAAATTGGGAAATCATATGGGTCCACTCACTTGTTTTCCTTCTAAGTTCCTCCTGAATGTACTATATTATAGGAACCATATCCATGGTATGGAAAAAATGATGGACACATTAGGCTTGAGGGACATTCTTAGTAGTCCAACATTGTTCATAGAATGACAAGTGTTTTTGAGGGTCCTCAGTGCCCTTATATTGGTTGGCTAGTTCAAATTTAGTGATTGGTTGGAATCAAACTTTTATGAACTCGACCACCTTCTCCAACTCTAAATATTCAGGCGACGGGTCACCCACCACAATGTGAGGGTCCCTTGAACCATGACATCCATGAGCTGAAGTCTCTACTTTGCAGGAACAATTCTCTCCATACGCACTAGGATTTCCTTCGTCGGCCCAGTGCCATCAAACCGAGGGGCATCAAAAATTTCAAACTCGATCCATTACACTGATTTTGTGAATCATGCACATCTACATGTGGAAACTTCATAGATATTATTTTTTCATCTATCTAGTGCATCATCAAAATCCATGTCATAAGATTTGACACTCCTCTAGCTTAGTTCTCCATCTGCGATGGGGTTGATGTAATCCTCTCTACGCCTCATGACCTTGTAAATATTTTCAACTCTCGTGCTTCACGCATTCTCATCTACGGGATCATTATAGTGGTTGCCCTCATATTGGTCCAGTAGAATTGTTATCGCACAAAATGTAGGTTGGGAAAATCCCAACCCAACCACAAGATGGTGACAACTAGGAGAATACCTACCCACTGTCACTTCAGAAAGGTACTCTCGTCACTTTAGAGGTGCAATCATGACCTCAAGGGGGTAATCTCGAGTGACCCTAGGGGGGAAATGGGATGGAAAGTGACACTTATGAATGGATTCCTATATATTTGAAGTTTCTAAATGGAAGAAGACTTGATAATGAATCTTGATAGTGGTAAAATGATTGCCAATAACTTTGAGTACCTACAAATGATGATAGTACATGCCCGAGACACAAGAAAAACCAAGTATACAAGCTATATTTTAAGTGGAAAAGATACTTAAAATTTTTGTCTCTATTTGTAGCATTCAAAATATATATATATCAGCAAATAAATGATTAGTAGAGCTGCTAAACAAGATTCTAAAGTCAACTGAATGATGCAAGAGAAAAGATAGCAAATACTAGTATAACTCAAGTATAAAAGGATTAGACTTTAGCAATAATTTAAGGTTTTTATGGACAAGTGTTGTAGAGATGTAATTCCATCCTGATGGATGTAGAAAAAAATTTCGTTACAGCAGAAAAATCAGCCACCAAAAATCACGAAGAATCTACCCAAAAGATGCGCTAGGACTGATAGATTATAGGGGTAAATTATTAGCAACTCCTGACAGTTGAATTGTGAGTTATTCAAATATTTGTTCAGGGTTTGCTGCAGCACTAGTGGCTGTAGCTTAAATTTTAAAACAATAGGAAAAAGTTATAAGAGAAACAAGATGCCTTAAGGGCTCTAGGATGCCTTAAGCACATAAAATCATTTTCAATTTAGACAATCTCAAAATCTCATGTTTTCAAGTTCACCAATGCAAAGATTTATTTCTACAATGTAATTAAGATTAGTGTCTTTAACTATTGGTATAATAAGACAATTTAAAAAAAGGATCAAGGAATGTTATCTCCTCGGGGGTGTAAATATTTTTACTCCCTGAGGCAAGCAAAACTAGCTAGGAAGTATTGGGAGGGTGTAAGCCCTTTTACTTCTCCTAGTAAAACCTTATGCAACAATTATTCCAAGAAAAAAATGATGTTCTTAGTGGGGTTGTATTCCCTTATAGTCCCCAAGAATTAAAGTAAAATTAAACTTGTAACCATGAAAATAAGCAATACAATATAGATTCCTCAACTAGTTCAAGAATCAACAAGATAAACCACTTCTTTACCAAGATTAATCCAACACAATTGAAAATAATATCTCCAAGTGAGATAGCACACTAATTCTTCCACCAATATCAAAGACAAACCATAGAAAAAGAACAACATGGAGAGATTTCCCAAATAGGGAACAAATTTCAGCTATAAGACTTCTCACAATGGGAGAGTTATGATTAAATGAGATAGAAATGATCTCTATTTATACAAAAACATATAACAATAGTTTGTCCACAAAATTTAGGGTAAACCACAAAGTAAGGGGAAAAAAACCCTTACCTTACCTCTTTACATTATAAAATTCAAATTTTAATTTTAAAATTTGCACAATAGAAACCCTAAGGTGACGTCATCCCTCTAAGGGTAACGTCTTGACCCCTTGATCAAGTCATTGGAGTATAAGGTTGAAGTTGTTGGGGATTCTAGAGCCCCCATATTATGTGTTATATCCTCCTCAAGTCATCTCCCACAAAATAGTTCCAATTGTCAATGAGTAGCAACTCTACCACCACAAACTCAACCCTAGGTGACGTCAAGCCCTCTCTATATGGAGTTTTGGCCCTAAGAGTAATTCGTTGGGCTAGTAAGAGGTCGTGTTAGGTATTCCATGCTGTCATCTCATGCCTCCAAAGGAAATCATCATCATCTAGCATGTGGGCCCTGGTATCCAACCCGTGGGCTTCAAGCCCCAAGGAATCCCAAGCGAGGCTTATTCTTCCAAATCTGTCCACCAACTAGGTCTTGCAAAGACAATGAATACACCCTCCATGGATATCAAGTCAAACCCTATATAATTTTACAAGTTTAGGTATGGTAGGGTTGACAAAGATACCTATTAGGTGAATCATACCTCAAGTTTTGGAGTGTTTCACAATCAGACCTTTCTCTAAGTCATGTGGATGAAGTGACATGGATGGGGGAAATAATCTTGGACATGGGATTCATGACATACAATGGATCGTAGTGTCTCATTTATGGGTTCCTTTGTAGAGGATGTGTTGCACCTTCATTTTCAATGCAACCTTTTTCCAAGCCCATTTGTTGTCTTTTATTCTTTTAAGATGTTTCCAAGTTGAAGCCAAGGTGGGGCTTCTAACTAATCATGAAAAAAAGTGCTCACGTTGACTCTACTCTATTCACATCATGCTTCCCCAAGTTGAAAATATGTGTGGGGATTCTATCTAAGCATGAAAAACATTTCCCACACATAGTCCACCTTATTTGGAATTTGTATTAGTTATTTTTCATGGGTCCCATTAGTTTCTTATGAGAGACATTTCAATGTCCCCAGGATCCCTAGGAGAGAATCTAGAAGGTTTATGATTGGATTTTATCTTTTGCCAACTACAAGCCTCCGGGCCTTCAACCCCTTCTTTCCATGAAATGAGGGACAACCCCTTCTTGGGTCAGTACACCCGAAAATACCAAAAAGTAAGGAGATGAGGGGATGAAGTGTGAAAAGTGAAAAGTATGGTCAAGAATGGAATGATGACTCATCAAGAGTACCTCCCAATAGGAGCCCTATCCCCAAGGGTGACCCACTTACTAGGGTGCAATGTCAACCACCAAAGTGAAATAGGGAAAAGAGCATAATGTCCAAGTAGATGTTACATAATAAAAAGAAATTTAAAATGCAACAAATGAAAATGCCTCAAATATTGAAATGACACTCACTATAAATATGACTTGTACCTCATGGAGCAAGACCCAATGTCTTCTAGAAGCTGGCTGATGTGGTGGATATCGTCATGATGAACCTAGATCTGTAGTAGTGAGGTGGGTCTCTATTTGTACAATTGGACATTGTTGGTCAAGTTGTATCTCGGTACTCCATGTTTTCAACCTGAGGGCCTCGAGACATCATCGCCTCAGTTATCCCTAGGATTTGGGGATAACATCTGACTCCTACTTGAGGACGTGTACTCTTCGTAGAGTGCATGAGAACCAAAGAATATCTTGGTGGACCTGTGCCTACACTGAAACATAAAACTGTAAAATCCAGGGTGTTTCTATCACCCTTCATCCATATATATCAAAATCCAAAAATGACAACCTATCTAGAAAAAAAAAATTATAAATACAAACTGAACATGAAATCAATATGCAAGTAGAGAAAAATGAAATATGAAATGTAGTTAAACTATCATGAGAAATCAATATGAAAATGAAGGAAATCAAAATGACCTACCTAATTACCTAGGGCTTGGCCCTGAAGAAGTCAAGTGCTCTGAATGTAGGGTCGGATAAGATACCCTTCCACTAGTAATGGAATATTTATCCCGTCCAAAGTTGTCAAGTAATAATTCTCTTTTCCGGACTTATTCTTGATGATGTAAGGACTAAGCCAAGAATTTTCATCTTTCTGGTCATATTTAGGCTTGCCCTTATTATTTTCCCACATGAATGCAAGACTTCCTTCATTGTATTTGATGTAAGGTATATTCTCTATGTAAGGATAGGAAGGAGGTCCTATGTTGACTGCATTTCTGATGGCTTCTTCATGTTATTTGTCCTTACTATCTTCTTTCTTCAATATTTGGATAGACCCTAGCTCTTTCCCTTGGAAATTCACAAAATTTTCTTTGTACTCATATGTCCTAGGGAGTATCATATCTATGCATTCCTTATGCATGAAAGGTAAATGTCATGGATCATACTCAATGGTCTCTAGAACCTCATCAAACTCACATTCACTTGTGTAATCACGACTGTTGGGTTCCATCACATATTTTTTTGTCCCGCTCTCAACTATATAATATCTTAAAGGTTCCACCCCCCATGCATATGTTTTCATGGGTAATATCCATGATAAGAAAACCTCCAAGAGAAGCATTCTAACTCCTTGATAAGAGAATCCCCCAAGCATCTGGAACATCAATCACTACTATGTTCACGAGGAGACTAATATGTGGAAAATTAACCAGGAAGACTTCAACATTATCTCATAGTACATAAACCATGACCCTCTTATAATTAATGCCACACACATTTCCATATGGTTGGGTCATCTTTAATCCAAGTTCTTCCATCACCTTTAAAGACACAACATTTTTTGAGGCCCTAGAATCCATCATACAATTGTTTAGGTGGAGGCCATTCATGCCTAAGGAAATATAGAAAGGAGAGTTATTATCCCTTTGTCAATCAAGATACATGGTTTTCAATATAATTGGAGGGTCCTCCTTCTCGATTGTTACTAGTAATAAATTCAAAATTTCCCTCCTCTCAGAAGGAAGTTTTCACATTTTTGTCATAGGGACCATCATATTCAACTTACCAAACATGTTCAACTGAATTTCGTCTTCTATTGGAGTAGGATTTGGAATAAAATCATGTGCTAGAGGTGGAAGTGTTGGGACTACCTTCTCTACAGATGGAGAAGTGGTTGCTTATGGTTGAAGGGGAGCAGACGGTTGTGAAAAAGGAATTGAAGCTTTGTTTATTCTAGTGTATGTCAAAAATTCCCTCTTTCTCAATTCCTTTCTCTAATCATTTGTCAACTGGTTTAACACCTAGATTCTTCCCTCTCTTCCCCCCTATCTTCTAGCCTTGTAAATATGTTCTTGTATGACCTCTTCCTCCTGGAATCCATAGATCATATCCATGAAGTTCATATTTTTGGAATATTCCTCATCTTATCAGGGACATTCATCCTCTCAGTGAGGTTCTTGAGATGGAGAGAATCACTGTCTCTGCTCTATGCTAAGCATTCCAATTGGGTTCAATGTATGAGGGGCCTTTTCCTCTTGTTGGGGCCTTGGTTTCTAACCTATGGCATCTCTATGATGTCTAGCAAAATGAGGTTTGGAAGAAAATTGATTCCTTTCCACAGTAGTTAATCGACCTATGATTTGATTATGATCTTGGACAAATTGAGTACTCATCTGATCTATCCTCTGAGTTAAGAGGGAAATTGGATTAGGAGAACTTCTATTGGAGGATTTATTTGTTTTCTTTGAATAGTCACGAGAATAACGAAAATGATCAACCTTCGAGTCAAGGAGGTTCTCTTCAATCTCTGCACTGTAATATTTGGCTTATTCCAAGGTGTTGGGATTCTTGTCCTTTAGAATGAAATGGAATTTCCCATCGAATGCATTCATGTAAAGGAGATGGGACATTCATCCTCNTGTAAAGGAGATGAAAAACTATAGTTGTAGGATGTAGATCTGTCGGGATTTGACTATACAATCTGTCAAACATGTTGTCAAATTCACTTACTATTTCATTCTCCTTCTTATGTATCTAATCAAATTGTGCTACAAGCATTTTGTTGTATTTCTTTGCCTTCCATCTATTCTTGAATAAATTGGAAAAGTATCCATAAGATTCTATGTGATTGTCAGGTAAGTCTCTAAACCACCTCTGAGCATCTTCAGTTAATGATGAGGCTAGTATCTCCATTTCCACATCCACATGTTCCACTTCTACATTTTCCATGTCTCGGCCCATGGCATAGAGATGATCATCAATGGTTACCACATGATTTCTTGGAAACATTGGAGACCATTTATGACACTCTTTCGACATTGTGTTCGGATATCTAGGGATGGTGGCCATGTTCAAGGGATTGTAGATATTTTTTCCCAAGGATGAGACATTGGAGCAAGGGGAAGGCTACCATGGAAAAAGGGTTTCGAAAATGAGATACTTGAGCGGAAGCCTTATTTGGTAAACCTTATAAGGTTTGAATCTCCTTGGGGGAAAAGTATTAATGGAATATGGATTCTAGGAAGGTGGAGTAGCCATATTACCTTCAAGAATATCTCATCAACTATGAAAGGGGAATTTCTTTCAAGTGGAGTCTCCAAGAAAGCTATGGGTGAAATCTTTGGGATGGTATCTTTTCAAACTACAATATGATGAAAATGAGGAGAATACCTACCCATTTTCACCTCATATAGGTACTCTTGTCACTTTAGAGGTGAAGTGATCACCTCAAGGGGGGAATCCTAGGTGACCCTAGGGGAGAAATGAGATGGAAAGTGATACTTATTAATGGATTCCCCTATAGGTAAATTTTCTAAATGGAAGAATACTTGATAATGAGCCTCATTAGTGGTCAAATGGTTTCCAAGAAGTTTAAGTACCTACAAATGATGATAGTACCTTCCCATGACAAAAGAAAAACTAAGTATACAAGCTATATGTTAAGTGGAAAGCAAGTTAATATTGATGTCCCTATTTAAAGAAGTCAATAAAGATATATATCAACAAATAAAGGATTAGTAGAGCTACTAAAAGAGAAGCTAAATTCAAGTTTATGATAAAAGAGAAAAACTAGCAAGTATTAGTATAACTCAAGTATAAAAGGATTAGACTTTAGGAACAATTTAAGGTTGTTATAGACAAGTGTTGTAGAGATGTAATTGAATCCTTATGGCTGTAGAAAACAATTTGTTACAACAGAAAAATCAATCACCAAAAATCACAAAGAATCCACCCAAACAATGCGCTAGGGCTAGTAGATTATAGGGGTAAATTATTAGCAACATCTGACAGTTGAATTGTGAGTTATTCAAATATTTATTTAGGATTTGCTGCAGCCCTAGTGGGTATAGCTTAAATTTTTTTACAACAGCAAAAATTTCTAAGAGAAACAATATTTCTTAAGGGTTCAAGAATTCCTTAAGCACATAGAATAATTTCCAATTTAGACTATCTCAAAATCTCGTGTTTTCATGTTCAACAATGCATAGATTTATTTATCCAATGAAATTAAGATTAGTGTCTTTAAATATTGGTATAAGGAGTCAATTTTTAAAAATGAGGTAGGAATTATATCTCCTTGGGGGTGTAAACCCTTTTACTCCCCAAGGAAAACAAAACTAGCTAGGAAGTACTAGGAGGGCGTAAGCCCTTCTACTTATCCTAGTAAAACCTTATGCAACAATTGTTCCAAGAAAAAAATGACGGGCTTAGTGGTGTTGTATTCCCTTATACTCCCCAATAATTCTGTCAAAAATAAACTTGTAACCAAGAAAAGAAGCAATACAAGATAGATTCTTCACCTAGTCCAAGCATTAACAAGATAAACCTCTTCTTTACCAAGACTAATCCACCACAATGAAATATAATATCTCCAAGAGAGATAGTGCACTAATTATTCCACCAATAGCAAAGAAAAACCATAGAAAAATAAAAAGAGAGAGATATTGCCCAAATAGGGCACCAATTTCAGCTAGAAGACTTCTCAAAATGGGAGAGTTATGATCAAATGAGATAGGAATGATCTCTATTTATACAAAGCACTCGAATAAGAATTTTTCCACAAAACTTAGGGTAAACCATGAAGTAAGGGGACAAAAACCCTTACCTTTACCCTTTACAATATAAAATTTAAATTTAAATTTAAAAAATTCCATAATAGAAACCCCTAAGGTGACGGCATCCCTCTAAGGGTGACATCTTGACCCCTTGAGCAGGTCATTGGAACAGAAGTTTGAGGTCATTGGGGATTCTAGATCCTCCCACTTATGCACTATAGACTCCTCAAGTCATCTCCAACCAAATCATGCCAAGTGTCAATGTGTAGCAACTCTACCCCCACAACCTCAACCCTAGGTGACGTCAAGCCCTCTTTATATGGCATTTTGGTTCCAAGAGTAAGTTGTTGGGATAGTAAGAGGTTAGGTGAGGTATTCCATGGTGTTATATAAGGCCTCCAAAGGTAATCATTATCATACGGCATGTGGGCCTTGGTATCCAACCTATGGGATTCAAGCCCCAAGGAAGCCCAAGATAGGCTTGTTCTTCCAAATATGTCCACCAGCTAGGTCCTTCAAAGACAATAAATATTCCCTCCAATGATCTCAATTAAAATTCATCATGATGAGTAAATAAAATCAATAAAATATGCATACAAGCATGTACATCCAAACTACCTCGTGAAAATAAACAAGTGCTCAAAGACCCTATGTAATTCACCAAGTTTAGGTATGGGAGGGTTGACAAAGCGACCCATTGGGTGAATCTACCTCAAGTTTAGGAGTGTTTGCAAAGCGGACCTTTATCTAATTCATGTGGATGAATTGATATGGATGGGGGAAAGACTCTTGGGGATGGGGTTCATGACATAGAAGGGATTTTAGTGTCTCATTAATGGGTGCCTTTGTAGAGGATGTGTTGCACCTTCGTTTTCAATGCAACCTTTTTCCAAGGCCATTTATTTCCTTTTTATTCTTTTAATATGTTTCTAGGTTGAAGCCAAGGTGGGGATTCTACCTAAGCATGAAAAAAAGTGCCCACCTTGACTCTACTCTGGTCACATCATGCTTCCCCAAGTTGAAAACATGTGTTGGGCTTCTATCTAAGCATGAAAAACAATGCCCATAGATGCTCCACCTTAGCTGGAATTTGTATTAGTTATTTTTCGTGGGTCCTATTAATTACTTACAAAATACATTTCAATGTCATCAGGATACCTAGGAGAGAATTTAGAAGGTTTATGATTGGCTTTTATCTTTTACCATCTACAAGCCTCTGGGCCTTTGGCCCCTTCTTTAGTCAGTACACCCAAAAATCCCAAAAGGTAAGGAGATGAGGGGATGAAGTGTGGAAAGTGACAAATATGGTTGGAAATGGCAAGATGACTCGTCAAGAGAACCTCCTAGTATCAAAACTTTCCCCAAGGGTGACCCACTTACTAGGGCGGAATGTCAACCACTAAAGTGAAACAAGGAAAACAACATAATGTCCAAGCAGATGTTACATAATCAAAAGAAATTTAAAATGAAACAAAATCAAATGCCTCAAATATTGAAATGACACTCACCATAATAATTTACTTGTAACTAATGTAGCAAGACCCAATGTCTTCCAGAATCTATCTAATGTGGTGTATACCATCGTGATGAATCTGGAGCGATGGTGTCGAGGTGGGTCTCTGTCTCTGTAACTGGACATTGTTGGTCAAGTTGTCTCTCAGTATTACATGTACACAACTTGAGGGCCTCGAGACATCATATCCTCTGTTATCCCTAGGAGTTGAGGATAATAGGAATGACCACCTGTAAGGTGTCAGTTTCGAAGGACATCTACACCTTCTTCAAATTTAACACCGCATTGTTTTCAAAGGCCCATTCAATTCCCAATAATGCAGGATATGGATCAGACTCATCCATGATCTCAATGAATTCAAAATCGGCCTTCATATTCACTCCTTTGATGTTGAACTCTACTTTCTTCAGCCAACCTAAGGGATAGATCTTCTATTTATTGGCTAACCAGAGCTATATGGGCAACCAAAATAACTTAGGCTTACCCATCACTTTCCAAGACTTGTTGGGATAAATATTCACGTCATATCCCAGATATAACATGAATCCATACGTGGCATACCCACCAAGATTTGTTTTCATCTTGAACTCTTGTTTAGTGTGCTTCTACTTTTTGACCTCTCATACATCTCTCTCTGACAGCGGAGTCTATATGGTGGTTTATTATACTTTTTATTTCATGCAAGAAGTTAACATATGGGTCAACTTACTTGCAGTTTTTGGGTCTTTGAGAAATCATAAACAATAGTGTAAGAAGGTATTGACTTTCTCTTCAGCTTCTTCCATGCAACCTAAGTTGTGCAAGGCTTCTGCACACATTGTGCATTGCAACTCTTCCTGGCATTGTTATTCATAGGATTTTTTCTCAATGCATCGCAACATAGTTTGTATGCATGCTTCCTCTATCGATCTTTGGGTTGTGCGCTGGATTTTCTCACGCATGTGAGCCTCCTCCAAATATATTATCATCATGAACTAAATTTATTCACACATACAATCTTCTTCCAGTGACCTCTATGTCTCACACTACACTTCTTCATAGATCCATGCTTCCTATAGTGACCTCTGTGTCATCCTCTTCACTTCCTCCTAGATCCAGGCCTCTTCAAGAGACCTCTAAGTCATGTGTTTCATCTCCTCATGCACTCTTTCTTTTTCCATACCCTTATGCACATTGTACATAAATTGCTTCTACTAGGAATCATCAAACATAAGAGGGGGTTTGGGTGCCTTGATGATCTTACCATATCCTTTTTAACCTGATCCTTCACCATGCTCGAAGTATGCCTTAGTCTTTTCCCCTTTGTGGGTCACTACCTGGACGCATGCTTATTTGTTCTTCTTCTTCTTCTTCTTTTTGCATAGCTCAGCATGCAACATGTTACAATTAGTGTTTTTTTCCTCCCACTTCTTTAGTAAATTGGGAAAATACTCGATTACATGTTTAGGACTATTAAAATATGCACATAGCACACATGAATTAGTGAAAAATCATGATACATGACCAATCTCACTTGAATTGAAACATGTGGGGGGGTCTACCACCTCCGCCACCATATTAGTAGTCGCGAACATGCCCATATCCACCTCGGGGTCCTCCTTCATATCTGACTCTGTCAGTACCACCACACTCACCACCCTTTTTCTCCTCTTGTACCTAGAAAGCATCTTGAGTGTTGTCTTTCATTAACTGAGGGAGCATCAACTATTGAAATCATGGCCTATAGATTTACAAAAATCACAAAATGGGGTGTGATTTGTTGTTTGATATTTCTGTAATTTGGGATAGTGGGGTGGAAAATGGCCCCACTACCTGCAAATCTCATACCATTATGATTGTCCCGATGGAAATGGATTCGATGCACCAATTTCCACATAATTTGGAAGGATTAGGCACTCGTCTTGATGATTCCACACTGAAAGGAATGTAGTATACCATATGTGCTCATGCATTACTTTAGTCTTGGCCATATCTGGAATTTGTATTGTTAGGTTGGTTAGTTGTGATTGAACCTGCACCAACCTGGTTGATGTATCTATGCCTCCAAGTGTAGCCTCTAATCGCATCGCAATCTCAATTTCCTCGGCCTAGGTCATCACCTTTTTCTAGGTGAGTGGGAATCAGATATGGGAGAAAAACCACACAATGAACCACTCTTTGTGTTGCATGTTTGTTGTGGAGCCTGATTATCTTCTTGAATCAGAGGTCTTTTGTTTTTCAGCCGTGTTTATACCCCATGAAGACTTTACACCCCAAAAGTATGTACACTCTTCCATGCGGGGGAGTGGAGAGGGGGGGTACCCCCTCTGCGGGGTCTAGAGGGGCTATCCCCTCAGCTGGGGGTTCAGGGGAAAATCTCCCGAAGGAAAAATTTCCTTGTAAAAGTATAGTGCAATATCATTATAAATCTAGACCGTTCATTATAAGGTCATAGATCTAATGGTAGAAATTATGTTAGGGTTTTTTTCCCTAGAAGGCAACCCTCTTTTATGAGGGAAATGTATTACGGCTATGTATGATGGCGAGTATTGTATTCTGAGAGAGGAGACTGTGAGAGAAAGGTGAGGAAGTTACAATGGGATTTGTTGTAGGTTGTATCCATTCATTTGTTGGATAATAATAAAGGAAGGACCTGGCAATTTCTTTGGTGGATGTAGCCCACAGTGGGTGAACCACGTAAATCTATGTCTCTCTTGTATTGTGTATCTTCTGTGTTTTGTTTCCGCATTTGTTTTATTTTTATTTCTTTGCAGTCCTGTTTTCTAACAACTAGTATCAAAGCGAAAGGTAACTCACAGGAAAAGAGGGTTCCTGGTTCGAGTGGGAGTAATATCAGAAGATGGAAAGTTTAGGGTCAAGAAATTTAATGGCCAAAACTACCAGTTATGGAAGATGCAGATGGAAGATTATTTATATCAGAAGATCTATTCCTACCATTGGGCGGAGTAGCAAAGAAGACGACGGCCATGAAGGACGAAGAATGGGAGATTCTTGATAGAAAGGCTCTAGGAATGATACAGCTGAGCTTGGCAGCATTAGTGGCTTTCAATATTTCAAAAGAAAAGACAATGAAGGATATGATGGACGTGTTGGATAAATTGTATGAAAAACCCTCAGCATCCAATAAGGTATTTCTAATGAAGAGATTATTTAATATGAAGATGTCAGAAGGTGGGTCTGTTGCAGATCATTTAAATGA
>JASDQU010011222.1:106049-150285 GCA_032191745.1 Picea mariana
TTCATCTTGCAAAGAAGTCAGCCTTCCATTCAAAGACTAAGCATATACAGTTGAGGTACCACTTTGGAAGATGGACATTTGAAGTTGGAAAAGATACACACTCGCCAAAATCCTGTAGATATGTCAACAAAGGGAGTAACCAGAGAGAAACTGAGTTCCTGCTCAGTTTCAGTTGGTCTTCAAGAATGAAGATGAGTATGAGAAATTTTCCAGGTCCAAGAAGATTCAGAGTCCAACATATACAACAGTGGTGGAGTTGTTGAGATCAGTCTCCAAGTGGGAGATTGTTGGTTGTGGAGCCTGATTATCTTCCTGACTCATAGGTCTTGTGTTTTTTAGTTGTGTTTATACCCCATGAATAATTTACACCCCATAAGTATGTACACTCTTCTACACGGGGGAGTGCAGAGGGGGGGTACCCCTCTGCGGGGTTCGGGGGCATTATCCCCCCGGCAGGGGGGTTCAGGGGAAAGTGGGCCCCCAACGGGGGTTCAGGGGTAGCGTCCCCCAATCTGGAAAATTTTTCTTGTAAAAGTATATTGTAATTTCATTGTAAATCTGGACCATTCATTATAAGGTCACAGATCTAATGGTAGAAATTTTGTTAGAGTTTTTTTCCCTAGAAGGCAACCCTCTTTTATGAGGGAAATGTATTGCGGCTATGTATGATGGCAAGTATTGTATTCTGAGAGAGGATACTGTGACAAAAATATGAGGAAGTTACATCGGGCTTTGCTATAGGTTGTATCCCTTCATTTGTTGGATAATAATAAAGGAAGGACCTGGAAATTTCTCTACTGGACGTAGCCCACACTGGGTGAACCACGAAAATCTGTGTCTCTCTTGTATTGTGTATATTTTGTGTTTTGTTTCGGCATTTGTTTTATTTTTATTGCTCCGCGGTCCTGTTTTCTAACATTGCACATCCTTAATATGGAACATCATCCTATCGAACAAGATCTTGAAATGCTGGTCATAATCCTACATGATTTCTCCTTCTTTCTTCTTGATTTCCTTGATTTTTGTAATGCATTAGAACTCTAACTTCATCTTTTGAAAGTCCTGAAGAAGGTCTTGCTTGATCTCATCTAGGGACCTCACTTTTCCCACTAGCACAATAGACTTATATTTCATGTACGACGTTAGGGATATATCCCTAGACGTAGTCTCGCGTTGCACGATCTTCATTGTGTCATTTGTAATTCTCTTTAAAGGCAAGATCGCTTCATAGGTGAACCAATGCTAATCTATGTCATCCTTACCCTTTCCATGGAACATGGGAAACCTTAGTGTACTATCTCTATTTTCCATATTCAAACTAGAACTAGTTCCTATTTTTTGGATTCTATGGGCTAGATATTTCCACACTACTATCGTCTGGGACAAAGTATTGTTGGCTTCACCTTATTATTCACTCATCTCATATATTTTTTATTTTTCTTATCTTTCCTTGAATCCAATATCTTCATTGACTAATGTGTTTTCTTCTTGATTAAGATGTACAACGGGGGAGGTATAAAGGGGGGGTGAGACCATATTCTTCTTAAAATTCTTTTGAGGTGACCCAAAGAGATATCTACCTGTAGCTATGAAATACCATCCAATAATATCAACTCATCTCACCCACCACTAGGGGAGCGTCCATCTTGCTTTTCTTCTGGAAGACTACCAATATGTACCCTCTCTTTTTGACTTGACTATGCACCCCAAACATGCTCACCTACCTTTGGGATGATCCACACACTGTCATTGCACACACCATCTCTCGGTATAATCTATGCACTGCCACCTTGTGCATAATCACTCTCTCCACTCATCACATCACTTCTCAATGAACCATCCTCTCTCCTACTCAGTACACTACCACTATGTCGAGATTCAAATTATCATTTTATTGGTGCCTCATGGTATTATGTGACAAATTCTCTTCTTATCATTGCATAACCATGTGGTTCTTCCTCCTCCGAGTCCATGGGCACAACAGAAATTTTTTCTCATGCACCACACATGTGTTCTCTCTTCTCTCTTAAGGTTTTGGCATACCACAATAACCAAAGGGTATGGGATTCGTCACCTAGGCCCTAAATACCACTACTATCACTACTGACATATTCCACACCAAGCCTCTTTGCATGCATGTCCTTGCCTACGATCCACTCTGGCACAACATGTTATCCCACAACACTTCTTGGTGTGAGTTTCCTCTTCATTCTGGGCCCAACCCTCACTGCACACCCTTGGATAACTCTTCATTACTCCTCTACTCAAATTGATCTCTCATATCATCTCCTCTTTCATATCTCTCGACTCTTTCTCTCCTCTTCTCTTTTGGGTCCATTACAGTCCTCACCTCATCTCAACTATTTCTTTTACCCCTGTCACTAGATCCATCTTCTAGCTCTCTTTTTACCCAAAATTTTCCAAAGCCCCCCCAGTGCTAGGGGGTTTACTCAAGCATTCTATCAGGATCCATTTGCATCATTATTCTTTCCATGAACAACATCTTGATCCAAAGTGGAATTTCTTCTAGCATCTACCTTCTTGGACCTTCTTCAAACTTTCTTTCAACCTCACTAAAAGAATCACTATATTGTATAGAAAATTCCATAATGTATCCTTCCTTCACTTGAGCAAACTAGAAATAAATATCCAGAGTCCACTTGTTATCTATAGCCTTCAAACTATCAAGCTTGGCTTGATCCCAAACTATCAGATCTATTGGCAACATAGCTGAAAGGACTTCAACTTGTATCTTTAACCATTCATGCAACATTCATGGAAATTTTGTAAAGAAGAGCTTGTGCATGTCTGAGTAAGGATATATGAATTTCCATTCTTTCACATTCACCCATAATCCTTGCAACTCTTGCAAGGTAAACTCATCTTCTTCCACTTCTATCCAGTCTTGAATATCCTCCTTAGAAGAATTCCAACTCATTTTGTTTTTTCCATCGATCTCAAAAAGACTTCAAGTCTCGAAAACATAACCATTTGTTGGGCATTTTGTCATGATTTTTAGTCCATGCTTTCACATGTACTGACCTTCTTAACACTGCAGATTTTTATACTGAGGGCTCTTCTAGAGCATGTTCAACAAAAACCCCTAATCAATGACATATCAATCTGCAACCAAGGTAGAGGAAGGTCTCACTCGAGATGCAGAGAGGATCAAAAATACCATATGGTTGTGTGTCACGGATGGAGTATTAAACATTTGAAACACAACTTCTATTAGAATCCATGGAACTCATATTTGACAGACTATTTTTCAGAACTAAGAATTAAAACAATACACACATATACTCATCTTATTCATAATAGACACATAATATAATTGTTGGTTATGGAGCTTGATTATCTTTCTGATTCAAAGGTTTGTTTCAGTCTTTCTAGGATCCCATTTCCTGACAGGGGGGTGTAGGGGGGGACTTCACCCTCACTATTATAATCAAGGGTTTCGGGGGGGGGTGGACAATTATTGGAGCCCCCCCGTGGTGGGGGATTCAGGAGAAGTGCCCTAGAAGTGAAATTTTAGGAAAATTTTCCTTGTAAAATATTGTAATTTCGTAGTCAATATAGACCATTCATTATAAGGTCACAGATCTGACGGTAAAATTTATGTTAGGAATTTTTTCCCTAGAAGGCAACCCTCTTTTCATGAGGGATTTGTATTATGACTTTTTATGTGAGTGAATATTGTATTTTGAGAGAGGAGATTGTGATATAGAGAATAGAATTTTACAATAGGTGTGTTATAGGTTGTATCCCTTCATTTTGCTGGATAATAAAAAGGAAGGACCTAACAATTTATTTGGTGGATGTATCCCACACTAGGTGAACCACGTATATTTGTGTCTCTATTGTATTGTGTATATTTTGTGTTTTATTTCAGAATTTGTTTTATTTTATTGCTCCACAATCCTGTTTTTCTAACAAATGGTATCAAAGCCAAAGGTAACTCGTAGGAAAAGAGGTTTTCTAGTTTCAGTGGGAACAATGTCGGAGGATGGAAAGTTTAAGGTCGAGAAATTTAATGGCCAAAACTACCAGCTATGGAATATACAAATGGAATATTATTTTTATCAAAAGGATATTTACCTACCATTGGGTGGAATATCAAAGAATTTGACAACCATGAAGGATGAAGAATGGGAGGTTCTTGATAGAAAGGCACTAGGAATGATACGAATGCTCCTAGTAGTGTTAATGGCTTTCAATGTTTTGAAATAAAAGACAATGTAGGATTTCATGAGTGCATTGGCTAAACTATATGAAACACCATCGACTTCCAACAATGTATTTCTAATGAAGCAATTATTTAATATGAAGATGTAAAAAGGTGGGTCTATTACAAATCATTTAAATGAATTTAATACAGCTACTAATCAGCTAAGTTCTATAAAAGTGGACTTTGATGATGAGGTTAGGGATCTTATAATATTCTTCTCATTTCCTTAAAGATGGAATGGCTTGGTCATGGTTGTGAGTAACTTTGTCTCTGGTTCAAACACTCTAAAATTTGATGATGTTGTTGGTGTTATCCTTAGCGAGGAAATGCGACGGAAAAGCATAGGTGAGATATCAGGTAATGCATTGACTATGGAGAATATAGGAAAACAAAAGGAAAGAGGAAAGATTCTATGGAACCATGATAATTCTAGGAAGGGAAGATCCAAATCCATACTAAGAAAGATAGATTGTTGGAATTGTGCTAAGAAAGGACATCTGAAGAAAAACTGCAGAGCTTCAAACAAACAAAGAGGTGGACAACAAGAGAAAAATCAAGAAGAAAATGTAGCAGGTGATGTGTTATAATATTATTTGATTATTTATTTAAATAATATTACTGATCCTTGGGTATTAGATTTAGGGGCTTCATTTCATGCCACACCCCATAGGAAACATTTTCAAGATTATGTTCAAGGTGATTTTGGACAGGTTCATTTGGGTGATGACACACCATGTAAAATTTTTGTAATGGGTAAGGTACAAATAAATAAAAATAACAGAAACCAATGGCTACTGAAAGAGGTAAGACATGCTCCATATCTGAGAAAAAATCTAATTTCAACAGGGAAGTTGAAAAGTGAAAATTCTATATCTTGTTTATAGATAAGGCATGGAAGGTCACTAAAGTATCACTGGTGATAGAAAAAGGAGAGAAGGTAGGTACATTGTATTTGTGTATTGGTAATGTTAAATCATCTATCTCTTTAGATTGTATAGGAGTGGATACAACACTATGGAATAATAGGCTTGGACACATGAGTGAGAAGGGGATGTAGATACTTCACAAAAGGAATTTGTTGTCAGATCTTAAACAAATTGATTTAGATTTCTATGATCATTGTGTTTATGGAAAATAGAAGACATCCATATTTCTTAGATTCAGAAAAGAAAAGAAGAGTGAAAAGTTGGAGCTTGTGCATACACATGTATGGGTACTATCTCATGTATCATCTCTTGGTGTCTGTTTTTATTATGTTAATTTTATTGATGATGCAACTAGGAAAACTTGGGTTTATTGTATTCGACAAAAATCTAATGTTTTTGATACTTTTAAGAAATGGAAATATTTGGTTGAGAATGAAACATGAAATAGGTTGAAGTGTCTCAGAACAAACAATGGAGGTGAATATTGCAACAAGTATTTTGATTCTTACTTTTAATACCATGAGATTTGTAGAGAGAAGACAGTTCTAGGAACACCACAAGAAAATGGCGTGTCGGAAAGGATGAACAGGACAATCATGGAACATGCAAGGAGTACGAGATTGCATTTTCGGTTTCCCTTACATTTCTGGGTAGATGTTGTAAATATTGTTGTTTACTTAATAAACAAAGGACCTTCAAGATCTTTGAATGGTGGCATTTCAAAGGAGGCATGGAAAGTTTAAAAGGTAAACTATTCATTTCAAAAGACTTTCAGTTGTCAAGCATTTGTCCTTATTGATAAACAATGTAGAACAAATCTTGAAACAAAATCCAAGAAGTGTACCTTTATTGGTTATGGAATTAATGATTTTTGTTATTGCTTATGGTATTATGAAAATCACAAAATCATTAGGATTAGAGATGTCATACTCAATGAGAAGGTCATATACAAAGATCAGTTGCAGGGAAGGAAACAGGAAAAACAAAAACTAGAATACACAGTTCTTGATGAAATCAAAGAAAAATAAACTCCAAAGGTACCAAAAAATCAAAATGTAGAAAAATAGGAACAACAGGTACCTCAAGCTCCTGCAAGTGTTGTTATAATATATACTAGGTTAGGTAGACCTCATGAATGATACTCTCCTTCATTGTATTATTTATTGTTGACTGACTCTGGTGAACCAAAAAGCTATAAAGAGGTAATGTAGGTAGACACTAAAAAAGGGTGGGAGCAAGGCATTAAAGAGGAAATGGATTCTTTGGTAAATAACGATACTTGGGACTTGGTTCAATTTCCTACAAGAAAATTGTCATTGTAGAATAAATGGGTTTACAAGTTGAAGGAAGAAGATGGATGCAAAAAGCGGTACAAGGATAGACTTTTTGTAAATGGGATTACGCAATAGAAAGGTATAGATTTGATGAAATATTTTCTCCTATGGTTAAAATGACTTCAATTAGGACTATTTTAAGTCTTGTGGTAGTAAAAGATTTGCATCTTTAACAATTATATGTAAAAAAAAAAATTCTCTATGGGGATTTGGAGGAAGATATTTATATGAAAAAACCATAGGGGTATGAGGTCAAAGGGAAGGAGAATTTGATATGTAGGTTGAAGAAGAGCTTGTATTCCCTAAAGCAAGCTCCAAGGTAATGGTATTTTAAGTTTGATAGGTTTATGACAGAGCAAGGTTATAGTAGATGTCATTCTGATCACTTTGTTTATTTTAAGAGGCTAGAAAATGGAAGCTATAATATCTTTCTATTGTATGTAGATGACATGTTTGTTGCAGGGTCTAGCATGAAGGATATGGATGTTCTCAAAAACTATTTAGCTAATTCATTTGTGATGAAGGATTTGGGTGCTGCAAAGAAAATCCTTGGTATGAGAATAACAAGAGACAGGGGAAATCACAAATTGACATTGTATCAGGGTGAGTACATAGATAAGGTGTTGGAGAGGTTTAGAATGTAGAATGAAAAACAAATTAGTACACCTTTGGCTGAGCATTTCAAATTAAACAAGGAAATGTGTCCCAAGACACATGAGAAGATAAAATACATATCCAGGGTCCCTTATTCATCAGTAGTTGGGCTTCAAGAATGAAGGTGAAAATGCAAAATTTTCTAGGTCCAAGGTGGATCATATTCCAATAAGTACAACAACAATAGATTTGTTGTGATCAGTCTCCAAGTGGGATATTGTTGGTTTTGGAGCTTGATTATCTTCATGATTCATAGGTTTGTTTCAACCATGATTGGATCCCATTTCCTGATGGGAGGGTGTGGGGGGGATTTTCACCCCACTATTATCGTCAGGGGGGTCTAGTGGGGGGCGACAATTAATGGATCCCCCCTTGGTAGGGGATTCAGGGGAAACACCCTTGAAGAAAAATTTTCGAAAAAATTTCCATGTAAAATATTGTAATTGCATAGTCAATCTAAACCATTCATTATAAGGTCACATATCTGATGGTAGAATATATATTAGGGTTTTTTACCCTAGAAGAAAACTATGTTTTGATGAAGAAATTGTATTGCAGATGTGCATGTGAGTGAATATTGTAATCTGAGAGAGGATAATGTGAGACCAAGAAGAGGAAGTTACAATGGGGGTGTTGTAGGTTGTATCCCTTCATTTTGTTGGATGATAAAAAGGAAGGACTTGGAAATTTATCTAGTGGACATAACCCACACTAGGTGAACCACGTATATCTGTGTCTCTATTGTATTGTGTATCTTTTGTGTTTTATTTCTTCATTTATTTTATTTTATTGTTCTAAGATCCTATTTTTATAACAATAACATAATTTTCATATCTTTATTATTGGGAGAATTCAATCACATAGAGATATAAAGTGCACTGAATATATTCTTAAGACATCCATAGAATTTTATATCATTAATATGTGACACAATGGGAATACAACAGAATGAGCCTTGGCTTAGGATTTAGACAAAACAAAGACACATGTATATATTCAAAACATCACATGATTACAATAGGCTCAGAGTGAGCTTGAGATTGATATCCAATCGACTATTTCACACACTAACTAGCTAACTCTTGTTTAGAGATTAGATATCCCCTTTAAATCTTTCAATTCTATGGAGTGTAGTCTCTTTTTTCTATGATCCACTCACTTGTCAAATCCAAATTCCTTGCATGCTTCTGGTTCTTTCCAACACTCCATGTGGACTCTCTAAATCAGGGGAAATCTTAACTACCTGGCCAACTCATGTTCTCCCTGACCCACATATTCATATGTTGTGGACACTAATCATTCTAGGATATCTCCCAATAATTCTTTTCTTGATTCTGGTAGACATCTTCTTGGTTTCCAGTGCAACTGAAAAAAATAGGACCGACACACATTTGGTAGTCTTTATGCCCAACACATTTTTTTCAAACTTGGTTTGATGCGAACTTTATGCCATTCATCATGTATTTCCTTCGGTGCATGCAAAACTATGAAATGAGAACACACAAATTCATTTTTGTGCACGCGTAAAACTAGAGCCAAAACTTTGGGTGCCAACAATGGAAAACCAAAAGAGAAATCGATTTGCCTACCAATTGTCGCTCAACTGATCTGAGTCAACACATGCCCAATCCTCACTAAAATTCGACAATACCTGATGTGTTGCTTATATGTTTATTATAATGAACTCATTAATTATAAATCCGGGATTTGTAATCAATATAGTTACAAGACACCAGTAAGAAAGGTAATTCTAATGTCATGAGTATAGAACTATTCTAGATTATGTATGCTGGAAACAAAGCAAACTATCAAACTAAAATACACTTTGGTTGTGTTTCACAGAGAGGCTATCTACTTTATTATGGCACATGCAAGTATGATATGGAGTTCTTTTGAAAGATCAACTCTGCTATCTAACCCAAAAAACTAACTATGCAATCACACTTATGAAAGGGAAATCACACAACAATCATCAAGACATAGCATGGGTAGTTCAACAATCAATATACTGAGTATGTTGTGGTTCACAATGTGTTGTTGTGAACTTCACTAGTTCTCCTTCAAATATGTATGACTACTACTACCGACATTCATGTCCATGAAACAAAATCAAATTCATAAAAAACAGAAATAGAGCATATGCAAAACAGAGTGAGTAAAGATCTTTGAGCAATCATATAATCAAAATCCTAGTCTAAACTATAATGCTATCATTTGAAAGAATTAAATCTTCAACTAATCTAACATTTACACTATTGAAATCAAATGCTAATACTAATCTACGAAAATGCTGACCTTTGTTCAATTGTGGGCCCTTTCCATTTCAACAGGTTAGCGATTGGAGTCTACAGTAAACTTGCTTTCAACCCACACATTACTCTTACTCAAACTTCAAAACATAGAATCAAACTATGCTAACAAATCAACTCACATTCAATCATAGATGATCAAGACATGGAGATACATGACATCCTTCTATTAATATTCACCCAGAATATGTTCTAGAATATGTAGCGTTGCTTCACATGCCGTGTTATGCGAACTCTCCACTACCTCCACCATCCTTGCCATGACTATTTAAACAGTCTTAGTCATGAAACACAAGGAGGTGAAATATTTTGCAAATCAGTCAATTGTCAAATTTAATTATTCAGTTACACATTTTAAGCTTCATCCTCATGACACAAAGTGCATGAGGATGAAGCAATAACAAACTATCCTAACATAACCTTGCTAAAAAAATTATGATTCAATAAACATCCAACAATTGTCTTGGGCATGATATGGAGATAAACTTGGTACATTCGGCTTCATGTATTGGTACCAGATCATGAAAGGTAGATGGTATCGGATCCGAACAGTGCACAAAAGGTTGGTACCGAATCATGACAGTCTACGGCTGTTGGTACCGGATAGTGACAGGTGAGATTCGGTACCGGATCTGAATAGAAGGTGTGCTTGGTATCGAATAGCTGAAATGGTACAGGAAGGCTAGACTTATCTAGAGGTCAAAGGTTATACATGGCAAATTGAAGCATTAGTACATGAAAAATTTAATCTCCTAGCTCAATAAACCACAAAAATGCATGAATTAATTATACTTTACCTTACGACCTTATCAATGGCTAATGGTAGTGTTCTTTGTCATTTATCCAAGCTTAGGTAAGCCAAAAAGGTATAGATGAGGATTATAATAGGGTAGTGGGGATGTCAATTTAGAGGCTCAACATTCCCCCATGCAAAAATCATTGCATGTCCTCATGCAACTGAAAACAAACCCAAAATTTTTCAAAACTTGAGACTGCATTCTTTACTTCTGTGGATCGATAATGTTGATGGCTGAGGCTTCTTCTTTCAACTCCCTTTTTATGACCCTAATGTATTGTAGGAGTCGTAGTACCTTCTTGAGCTTATTATAAGTCTCTTCATGGTCATCTTGAAGTTGTTGGCTAGTTGCTTTCAATTTCTCATTTTCCTTTTTGATATACCTATCCAATAGGTGGTATTCCTTCACTTCTTGTTTGAGTTTATGATTTTGTTTTTGTAGTTCCCCAGTCCTTTTCTTCATCTGTTCTTTTGTTAAGGTCCTTGTTAACTCCATTATTACTGGATGGATATATTCTCTTTCCTCCACTTCTTCTCTCATCCCACATAAAGTAATAGTGGCTTGTTCCTCAGTCAAACTAGGGATGTCATCCTGGACTGATAAGTATTCAGAAGGGGAGGTAAGATCGATTGGATCTTCTTGTGTATGAGGACTGACAACTGCCTTTCCTTTCTTTTCCATGCTCCTTGTGGTTCTTTTACAAGGAGGTACTAGATCAGGGGTGCTCATAGGCTTCCTTTTCTTCTTTTCTATTTGTGGAATGGTTACAAGGGATTGTTCTATAGACTGTTCACTTTTATTTTCAGATCTATTCTTCCCTTTCCTTACAGTTTTTGTCTTATGGCCCTTCTCCTCAAGTTCTACTGTTGAAGTCTCCTCTACTAATTTGGCTTTACCTTTTTATTCTTGAATTTTAAATGTCTTATTGACTATGGAAGAGGGCCCTGCTTGTTTACTAGATTTTTCATGTTGGCTCACTTCTCTGGATGATGATGGAGTTGCCTTATCTTTCTTGCCCTTTTTCTTTTGAGGTTCCTTATTTTTTTTTGGGATCATGGTGGGATTCCTCCATAAGTTTGTTTTCCGTGGGAAGGTGTTGAGTGATAAGGATTTTCCAACTAATCCTTTGCTTCCTGATTTCATGTAAAACTAACAACTTAATAAGACCTTGATGGTAAATGCTAGTCTTCTCAGTTTTGGATAGAGATTTGACACCTCTTACCATTTTCTTCAAACTCATCCATAAAAAATATGGGAAATCAATTTTAGGGTCTCCTTCAAAGTGTAATAGAAGCCTAAGATGATATATGAAGTTCACATCATACCTGCCCTCACAAGTGAGGAATCATTGAAGACTAGCAATCATTGGATGATACTCTTCCTTGATATAGTTCCTAGGGATCCCCTTTTTCCAATTAGGGTGCTAATGGTCTTCTTTTAAAAATCGTTGGCACATTTCCTTGTTGATTCCTACTCCTTTGAAATACTTGGCTCCTCTGTTAGGTAATCCCGTGACCACCCTTAAGGTTTCTTCATTGATTGTTAGTTGTAGATTTCCTATATGCGCAATCTCTCCATCGTAACCATGAATAAATTCGTGAGATATATTCTCATGCCAGTCTATGAATTTCTCCAAAAATGGCATCCATCCTGATCTATCATACTTCTCTCGACATAGTTGGAACTCCTCAGTCTCTCTATAAATTTGGAAGACCAATTCATGTCTACTTACGACCATCGTTATAAATTGAGAGAAAAGAATCGGGTTGTAGCACAAGGATTTAGTCAGCTGATGAGGGTAAGGGTTTGGTACCGGAGATCAAAGAGAGGAGTAGGCTCAGAACTAGAGAAAGGTAACGACAAGGGAAATATGGTGATGGCATTGATAATGCGAATGGTAAGTTTAAGTAAGGATGTTGCAAGGAAAATTTAAGACAAGATGAGGCTTATCTGGATAGCTTCGCCACCCAAATAAGCCATTTCATTTCTACTTGTTAATGTAATGATGAGGACAAGACGTTGGGTGTCAAAGCATCATTTTGGGATAGGTGATTGGACTTTCGAGTGCTGAATTTGATGTTGGATCATGGCTCATGACACAAGATAAGTTCATGATTTGCTTAAGGATGAAGTATGTTCGTGACCTATCATTACTAGACATGCTTCATATTCATGCTTTGATGTGATTTTTCCCTCAACCATTTTCGAGCACTTATGAGAGGATTAATTAAGTTTAGGCATATGGGTATGAGGGATAGGTGCATGGTTTTAATACTAAGGTCATAAGATCTAGTATATATTTTCATACCTATTGTAGTTTTATGAGCAGAGGAAAATAATTACCATGTTACCTTTGATTTTACCTTTGTATGATCAATACCCATAGCATATGCGACTGCTTATAGATTGTCATAATTCATCTTTTTAGGCTAGAGTTTTTTGGAAGCTTGGTACTGGAATTTCCTGTACTTCTTTATTATGTTCTTATCTTCTTTTGTGTTTGGTTTTGCAGGGTTGTAGGGTGATCATGATGGTTTCTGAAGGTGAGATGTGAGTCTGAAAAAGAGTTCTGAAGGAGCTCTTTGACCTTCCCCCATGCCAAGGATGTTGCATATCCTTATGCAAGAAGATTCAACACTCCGTATCATCATGGAGAAAAGATGATAAGATAAAAGAAACCAAATCAAATTCCAGAAGTACATCTATCATCTAACATATGATCACATGCCTAAAAATTGAAATTCCCTTTCTTTTGATGACTTATTGACAAAGGTATCATTCAGCAGTGAAAACTGGGAGGTTTTTATATGTTTTCCAGAAGAACAAATCCAACCTAACTTGCTTCAGAGATTTACTGTCATTAGATGTTATAGATAAATTTCACAGTATAAGTAGATTAGAATCCCTTGTTAGGGATCCACTCTTAAGAAGTTTTCTTCTTAGGTAATGTAGGCTTTAGATGCCAGACTGGTAAAGTTGACTTAGGGTAATTATCAAATGGACATTTTCTTGTAGTAATCATGTTTCTTGTTAATTTGGAGTTTGTATCTCATAAATGCCAATAGTGACCTTTGCTTATAGTGTTCATGGCAAAAGTGAATTTTTCAATCAGACAAGTATAGATGAGACATTTCTGAACCAGAACCCACTGCCAGCAAGCCTGTTCAGTACTCCGGTGGGGTAGTTGTGATAATTAGTGAGAGATACCTTCCCCAGGAAGAATGCCCGATTGCCAACAGGCCTATTCAGTACCCTGATGGGTTTGCCTAGTCATACCACAGACCGGTACCCACTGCCAGTAGACCTGTTCAGTATCCCGACGGGTTAGTCTCTTAAACCCTTTTTCCATCAGAGGCTTCTTGTCATAGTCACCTATTATGGTTTTTATTAAAGAGTGATTTGCACGGTGACATGGGAGGCTCATCTGAAAACCTTTTTACAAGCTGGGATGGTATTGGGTTGGAAGGTATATTCTCTTCTTTGGATGTCTTTTAAAGATTTGTGTGAAGGAAAACTAAACTTTTTATGCACATTATTTCTTTAGAGTGATCCATATGTATAATTTTGTCTGAGTTTGTCCATAAGAGAATGACCTAAAGTTTCCTTAGGGTACTGATACATCCTCTTCCATAAAAAAATTCCAAGTGTGCCCATGATAGAGAGTGTTCATATACTCATATGTTACTCTTTAGTAAAGATAATCCAATGAATACTATTGAAGTCTAGTTAGGGTGAGATAGTTACTTGTAGGCTAATATATATTTTTTGTCCCTTTAATCATGCTGAAATACTGGATAAAGGAAACTTCTAGTCTTTGAAGCAAATTATGGTTCTTTGAACAATCATAGGTAAAGATTGTGTCTTATTTTTTTTTGTCAAGCAACAAAACCAAAAGAAATTAAAATACTTTCTTCTAGCTAGCAACAGAACCAAAAGAAATTAAAGATACTTCCTTCTAGCTAGCAACAGAACCAAAAGAAATTAAAGATACTTCCCTTTAGTTGGCAACAAAACCAAAAGAAATTATTGCTTCACAAGGGCTGCCATTTGATGTTGCATTCTGCTTCTTGGTTCCAGCTTAATTGGTTGTTTCATGTACTTCATATTAATTGACATAAGATTTTGAAATGTGCGTAACATTCCTTGTCAATTAGGTAATGTGTCCTGATAGTACCGTATAAGGACAGACTTCTAGTACTGGACCAACACATGATTTCTGGTATCGAAGCAGTATTTTTGGTGCCGGATTAGAACAGAGTATTGTTGATGCCTACAAACTAATGTTTAGCAAGTTCATGAAGGATCAAATAAATTATAGAAATCTTCATACAAAAAAATTGTGAAAGTAAAACAAAAGGAGGTAAGAATCCCTTGTTACCTTCATCTTATTAACAAAACTCAATCCACACCTATGTACAAAAGTTTCTAATAAACCAATCAATCAATGTGGATCAGTATGAAGGTCTCCTTCCTTACAGATCACTTGCATATCTGAATTTTGTAGTATACGAGTCAGAAATTCCTCTTTTGACAGGGGTTTGTTATAAATTCCCAACCGGTGACCATTCACAAGTAGTGGTGTCTGTTGTTTGTCAATTGTCTTTATCCTGATTGAACCATTATCATAGATAGTGTCAATTTCGTAAGGTCCCAACCAACGAGTAGTTAACTTACCTTTGAAGTTCTTGAATTTGTTGTCATACAACAGGGTCCAATCTCCTTGTTGAAAATTTTTCTTTTTGAGATACTTGTCATGCCATTTTGTTCTCTGATCTTGAATGAGGGTGGTTCTTTGAAGTGCTTCCTACCTTATTTCTTCCAACTCATTAAGCTGGAAGAGTCTTTGTTGCTGGGCTTCATCCAAGTTCATGCCAACTTGTACGACAGTCCTGAAGGTTTTGATCTAGAATTCTATGGGAACAAGCACTTGCTTCCCATACACCAACTCGTGGGGTGTATGTCCTGTTGTATTCCTCCAGGTGATTCTATAAGCCCATAAGGCTTCTAGTAATCTGTCAGCCCAATCCTTGTGGTGTAGCTGTACTATTTTGGTAAGAATGGACTTAATAACTTTGTTGGTAGATTCTACCTGTTCATTTTCCTGTGGATGGTAGGGTGTAGATTTCCTGTGTTTGATTTGGTACTGTTTTGTAATAGCTTTGACTAGATGAGAGGTAAATTGAGTTCCCTGAGCAGTCACAATTTCTCGAGGTACACCAAATCTAGTAAAGATGTCGTTAAAAAGGAAATCTACCACTGATTGTTCACTTGCAGCTGGAAAAGATTTTGCTTCAACCCATTTAGTCACATAGTCAGTGCATACAAGTATATACTTTTTCTTTTTAGATGCAGGGTTAATGGGCCCTACAAAATCTAATGCCCATTTCGTGAAAGGCTCAATAGCTACTTGGGCTTGAAGTGGCATTTGGTCTCATGCAGTAGGCTTACCCATTCGTTGGCATTCATCACAATTGGATACATAGGTTTTAGCATCTCTGAAAATATGAGGCCAGTAGTAACCATATTGCAGAAATGTGTAAGCAGTCCTCTTGTCTACGAAGTGTCCTCCACAATGACCATCATGGCAGGCTTGCAGAATATCATGAATTTTGTCTTCCCTTACACATCCCTTGATTACCAAATCTAGTCATGTTTTGTAGTGGCAATCGTCATGCCACATGTAGTTTGCACTTAGCTGAATTACTTTAGGTTTTTCTCTAGGAGACAATTTCTAAGGGATATTCCCTATCACAAGATAGTTAGCTACATCTACATACCAAGGAGTGAATGTAGACATAGAAAACAAATTTTCATAAGGAAAGTTATCTTCTACTGGTGCGTTATCTCCCAGATGAATCATTCTAGATAAGAAATCATCCACAAGATTATCCTTACCAGGTCTATCAATAATGTTGATATTGAATTCTTGTAATAATAACAACCATCTTGTAACTCTAGGATTAGTTATAGGTTTTTTCATTAAGAATTTTATGGTCGAATGATCAGTGTGTACAAGAGCTTGATATCATGTAATATAGTGTCTAAATTTATTGATAACATGGATCACAACTAGAAATTCTTTTTTTGTGACAGTATAATTAACTTTAGTTGGAGACAGATTTTTATTGACAAAGTAAATAACATAGGGCATTTGATTTTCCCTTTGTCCAAGAACTGCCCCAAGGTCTTTGTCTGAGTCATCGATACAGATATGAAAAGGAAGGGACCAATTTGGTCCTCTTAATACAGGAGTAGTTGACAATTTATGTTTTAGAATTTCAAAATATATTTGGCATTCATCATCCCACTTAAATTCGGCTTCTTTAGATAATAACTTGAATAAAGGGGTAGCTAGGCTTGTAAGATTCGGAATGAAACTTTTATAGTAGCTAGCATGTCCTAAAAAGCTGTGAGATTTCGTTTGTGAGGAAGGTATTCTGATTTATGTGATAATATAAATATTTGCCGAATCAACTCTCATTCTAGAACTAGAGATGTGATGTCCCAAAACAATACCTTCAGTGTGCATCATTTCTAATTTTTCATTACTTAAGGAAAGATTAGTTTCCTTACACCTAATCAATACTTTTTCTAGACTACTCAAAGCTTCCTGGAAATATTTTCCATGGATTGTAAAGTCGTCCATGTAGAATTCCATGCAATCATTGGTCAAGTCAGAGAAAATGGCTAGGACAGCCCTTTGAAAAGTGGTCTGGGAATTGCAAAGTCCAAAAGGAAGCACCCTATAAGCATAGGTTCCCCATGGGCAGGTGAAAGTGGTCTTCTCTTGCTCTTCGGGTGCTATTTGTATTTGGTTATAACCACTAAACCCATCCAGGAATGAAAAATACTTCTTTCTGGACAAGGTATCCAACACCTGATCAATAAATGGTAAGGGGAAATAATCCCTATGGGTGTCTTTGTTCTACTCCCGGAATTATACACATATTCTCCACGTACCATTTTTCTTGGGAACTATGATAAGTGGAGATACCCATTGACTATTTGAAATGGGGTATATGATATTGGCTTGAAGGAGTTTTTGCAATTCCTCTTTTAAAATATATTTAAGGGCTGGATTCATCCTTCGTTGAGGCTGTCTAACTGGTCTGATTTGGTCATTAGTGTAGATATGATATGTGCATGTTTCAAGGTGAATGCCTTTCATATCTGCATAATCCCATGCAAAGGCATCAAATTGTCTTTGGAGCATTTCAATTACTTGCGTCTTTTGTTCTGGTTCCAAACTAGAGTTGATATACAGAGGTTTTCCTGGGCTAATCTCAACAAGTTCATTAGTTTCTTCCTTCTCTGAGGAAGTTGGTGATAAAGTATATAATTGAGTGATATCGGGGTGCCAAGTTTTTTGAAATTCGGAACTGAAAATGTGTGACAATTCTGCAAAACACCTCGGGTATTCAATGCAATTTGTATTAGCCAAAAATAAACTTAAGACTTGTTCATATAATTGTTCTTGCATTCCTCTTACTTGTTCAAGTGTTAATAGGGGTCTGATGCAATCTTCCTCTCCATAAGGGTTTTCTAACCAAACAGGTATTTCATGTGTCGGTTGGGCAGGAGGGAAGAGAACAAGTTTTTGGCTATGTGTGCCATTGGATATAGTCATCTCACCAGACCAACAACTGATAAAGGCATCTGCTGTGGCCAGCCAAGGGCGACCAAGAACCACAGGGTGTCCTGGTTTCGAGGATGATTTAGAATAGATGACTAAAAAGTCTACTGGATATTCCCAAGAAGCTAGAGTGACTGTGACATCATCTAGACTTCATGCAGGGCTAATGATTGACTTATCTGCCAACTCTATCATGGTTTGGGTTGGTCTTAACTAGTTGATTTGGAGCTTTTGAATAGTGTCAAAAGGCATTACATTAATTGCTTCACCCAAATCAATGAGTGTGTTTGGTAAAGAAATACCATTAATTTCAATAGTGACTACTGGGTTTCCAGGGTCATTATATTTGTATGGAATTTCATAAATAAATTCAGATAATTGTCCCACCACCTGAACAAGGGGGGGTTCCTTCTTCTTCCTTCCTAGTTTCTTAATGCAAAGATCCCTTATGATTTTTTCATACATGGGGATATCCTTAATGGCTTGCAGCAGAGGTATTTTTATACATACATTTCGTAATTCATCCTCTATATCTCTGTGCAAGGGTGGTTCAGGTTTCTTCACTAATAGTATTTCAGGGTAGGGTGGGAGATTAACTTGTTGAGGTACTTGTACATACTGAGAAGTGATTGGAATAGGAGGGGAAGTCTCTTCTTCTGTAGGGGTGGTTTGAGTGTTTTCTTCCTTAGAATGATTATCATTTTCTTCCTGAATTATTACTGCAGGATTTGATTGGTTTACAGCTTTCCCCAATCGTAGTTGAATTTCATAGGTGGGAAAGGTTTGAACTTCTGTATTTTGCACCAGGTGGGTGGTTCGATTATTGGGGTTAGGGATTGGTTGGGCAGGGATTGTTGTTGGTTTCAGAGGGTTGTGGGTAGCTTGGTTTTGTGGCTGTTGATTGGGATTTATAGGTGCTTGCTGCTGCTGGTTAGGGTTCAAGGGGGTTGTAAATTGTTGTTGTATAGGAGGTGGGAGTAAATCTTGCATCTGTGGTGGGTTGAATCTAGGTAGTAATTGGGAAATGTTTGCAGGATACTGTGGATATGTAGGGTAAGAGGGATTTCCATACATAGGTCCCCTCCAACCTTGTTGCCAAGTTTGAGTTTGAGCTTGTTGAGGTGTCCATTGTGGAGAGGTCATTGGGGAAGGACCCCATTGTTGTTGTTGATATTGTGCATTAGGATCATAAAATGTATTGGGGTTTTGGGCTCTCTAAGGTCTTTTGGAAGGGTATAGTTGTTCTTGTGAGACTCCTCCTCCTCTATACATGGCTTGTAGCTCAAGCCAATTCGGACACTCGGATGTGGGGTGTTCTAGTGTACACAGGCCACAGATTTCTATGACATTTAATGGGCATTCCTTCTCACTCTGCTTCTTTCGACATCTATGACAAAATATTGCTAAAGCAGCCTCTTCTTCTTGTTTCTTTTTTAGTTTTAGAGTATCTAACTGGTTACTGATTGTGCTCAAGATGTTTGTTTTAAAGTTCTCCAATAAGTTTCCTAACTCATTTATGGTGACAGTACCTGAGCTTTATTTTGTATTTCTGCTAAAACAATCTATTGGTCCTTTGCCTGTTTTAGCTTGACCTCTTGAGTATCTTCTACAGTAATTTGCAATCTCTACAAAAGGGTTTTGGTGTACATCTCCTTAACTCAACAAGTTTAAAACTTCTATGCAGTCATCTCTAAGACCTTTCAAGAATACAGTTCTTACTACAGTTGGGTCTGTGGTGAATAGTTTTGATTTATGATAGTTGTATAAGAACCTTTCTAAGTAGTCTTCAGGGCTTTCGTCTTCTGTTTGCTGCATTTCAAAAATGTCATTTTTAGCATTATCCTTACAATAGTCTCGGTATTTCCGTAAAAATGTGTCTTTCATTTGATCCCAAGAGAGGACTGTATTTTCTCCTAAGCTCATGAACCATCTTAAGGCTGAATCTTTCATTGTAGAAGAAAAGCGATTAAGTTTTTGGGCATCGTCTGAGTAGTTATATCTTCTACATAATATGCCAAACTTGAATAAAAATAAATTTGGATCTTCAGTTGACATACCTTTGAAAGTGGGTAACGATGATAGTGGGATATTTTTCATGCTGATGTTTTTGGAAATATCCAAGATTGGAAACCCAAAAGTCTCAGTCTCTGTGGCTGCATTTCCTTCTTCTTCTACCATTCCACTGATAAATGGTTCAGAAACTGGATTTTCTGTGTCTCCTAAATGTTCAACAGATTCACGTTCTACCCGCCCCAATGTTGATTCTTCTGTTTTAGGTTCTCCTTGTGGAGCCTCGCTGGCTCCCCTTGAATTTTCTCCCAGTGGAATTTTTCCTGCACCAATGTAAGTTGGATTAGTGGAGGGGTTGTTTTTGAATCTTTAGATCTTACAAATCTAACCTTGTTATCTTTATATCTATGCATAAAATGGAAATTTGATTCTTAATTGAATTGAAATCCTAATTCTATCTAGAAGGTAAGAAAGCAACCTGGCTTTGGACAACCCCACTCTAGTGGCTGCATGGATCTTCACTCACATCTTAAATTTTTTATCCTCCTCCCTCAAGCAACCTTTAAAAGAATTGAAAAATTATGAAAAAAATCTAAGCTAAAAATAACTTCCTACTGTTTGCAACTCCCCAGCAACGGCACCAAAATGTTGTGATGCTTATATGTTTAGTATAATGCACTCATTAATTATCAATATGGGATTCGTAATCAACAGAGTTACAAGACACCAGTTAGAAAGGTAATTCTAATGTCATGAGTATAGAACTATTCTAGATTATGTATGCTGGAAACAAAGAAAACTAGCAAACTGAAACACACTTCGGTTGTCTTTCACAGAGAGGCTATCTACTCCATTATGGAACATGCAAGTATGAGATGGAGTTATTTTGACAGATCAACTCTGCTATCTGACCCAGAAAACTAACTATGCAATCACACTTCTGAAAGGGAAATCACACATCAATCATCAAGACATAGCATGGGTAGTTCAACAGTCAATATACCAAGTATGTTGTGGTTCACAATGTGTTGTTGTGAACTTCACTAGTTCTCCTTCAAATATGTCTGACTACTTCTGCCAACATTCATGTCCATGAAACAAAATCAAATTCATAAAAAATAGAAACAGATCATATGCAAAACAGAATGAGTAAAGATGTCTAAGCAATCATATAATCAAAATCCTAGTCTCAACTATACTGCTATCATCTGAAAGAATTAAAGCTTTAGCTAATCTAACATTTACACTATTGAAATAAAATGCTAATACTAATCTACGAAGATGTTGACCTTTGTTGGGCGGTGGGGCCTTACCACTTCAACAGGTCAATGAATAGAGTCTATAGTAAGCTTGCTTTCAACCCACACATTACTCTTACTCAAACTTCAAAACATAGAATCAAACTATGCTAACAACTCAACTCACATTCAATCATATACAATCAAGACATGGAGATAAAAGACATCCTTCTATTAATCTTCTCCCATAATATGTTCTACAATATGTAACGTTGCTTCACATGCTGTGTTATGCTAACTCTCCACTACCTCCACCATCCTTGCCATGACTATTTAAACAGTCTTAGTCGTGAAACACAAGGAGGTGAAATACTTTGCAAATCAGTCAATTGTCAAATTTAATTATTCGGTTACATATTTTAAGCTTCATCCTCATGACATGAAGTTCATGAGGATGAAGCAATAACAAACTATCCTAATGTAGCCTTGCTAAAACATTTATGATTCAATAAACATCCAAAAATTGTCTTGGGAATGATCTGGAGCTAAACTTGGTACATTCGGCTTCCTGTATTGTTACCGGATCATGACAGGTAGACGGTACCAGATCCGAATAGTGCACAAATGGTTGGTACCGAATCACGACAGTCTACAACCATTGGTATTGGATCGTGACAGGTGAGATTCGGTACCAGATCTGAATAAATGGTGCACTTGGTACTGGATAGTTGAGCTGGTACAGGAAGGCTGGACTTATCTAGAGGTCAAAGGTTATACATGGAAAATTGAAGCATTAGTACATGAAACATTTAATCTCCTAGATCAATAAACCACAAAAATGCATGAATTAGTTATACTTTACCTTATGACCTTATCCATGGCTATTGGTAGTGTTACTTGTCATATATCCAAGCTTAGGTAAGACAAAAAGGTATAGATGAAGAGTATAATACGATAGTGGGGATGTCAATTTAGAGGCTCAACAATACCAATGTAAAATGATGAACAATCGATTCTCATGGTTGTCCATCCATCCCTTTGTTTTATTTTATACATCGATTGTACTATATAAACACCCCATCTCTCTTGAGTTCAGGAGGAAGAATTATTCTAGCAATATCATTTGGCTATTATTGTAAATTTTAGACTTCTACAATATAACTTTCGTTCTTCTCTTGTTGATGTGTTGATGTGTTGATGATCGTGTGATTATGATTTTGTATCCTAGGTCCTTGTATAAGGTCGATGACTTAGTGCAATCTCCTGTCACCATGTTGGTATTGGAGGTCCTCCAAACATGTCCAACTCAGTAGAAATCCTCACTTTCTGCCTTGGGTGTATTTGACCCAGCTAACACTAGACTCATCACATTTTATCTAGATAGCAGAGAACCATGCCTCCCTTCTCTAGTAGCTTTCCAGATACCAGTAAATATTCAGAACATCATGGTTCATTCATGTATCATTGATGAAGGTGCATCCACATGCATCATGTACAAAACTATATGGCAGAAACATGGCTCCCCTGAGCTAGTACCATCCACCCTCACCTTGAGAGACTATGATGGTCGACCATCTTCCCCTGAAGGGTTCTTCTAAGATGTCCCCATCAAACTGGGGAAAAACCATCCTCGTTGACATTGAATTTATCGATGCCCCACTTGATTACAACATCTTGTTTGGACATAGCTACATGTACGCTATGAAGGTAGTAACCTCTTCCATGTTTCGAATGATGATGTTTCCCCACAACCGAAAGATCTTCACCATCAACCAAATTACGCATTATAAGCCTAACCACTCTACCAACATCGATAAAATTCTTCCTCTTTTCTGCACTTGCTCAGATGCTTATTCTATCATTGACATGGGTCTTGAAATTTTCAAAGACTCATCTTTGCTGGGGGAATATCATGGAGCACCACCTCTCATACACCCTTTAGCACAAGTGTGTGTCATATATTCTAATGGAGCTGACACCAGAGACACCATTCCTCATCGTTCCACCAATTGAAGAACTATTAACTCAAGAATTCCTTGAGAAGCCTACTGCACCACTTATCCCCGATTCCCCCCCACCCCCTTCCATGGGAAAATACCGGTTTGGGAGATAACCCCTCAAGCCATTACTCAAATTCCCTTCTTCTACCCCCCACCTGGAGTTCAAGCATTTCAGGTAGCTACGATGATTACCCTTTCAAACATGGTGTTTTCCATCCATATATGGTATCTTCACCCACCTACAATGGTTTTTTAGCCATCTCTCCCTCCTCAACCAGAGGGAATCCCGATGCAAATTCCAATATAGGATCTTCCCTCACCACCCTTACCCCCAACTACTAGCACCACTACCATTGCTGGGGGTAGATGGAAGAGTAAAAAGCCCATAGCTCCAATTTCTCCCCGAGTTCAACCTCCTTGCCCACTATGCAAAAGAGAGGGACACCCCACTAATATATTTCCTACTCTTCATGAGTTATGCAATCTGATACAAGTCCCTAGAGAAACCACATTGCTCACCACTACACCAAGTATGTCCACTCGTTCTCCGGAGTCCTCCATTGTAGGCAGTAAAGGGTTCTGAATCAAATTCGCTTGCTCCATATGCTCAGAATATGGCCATTACAGTCATGATTTGCCAACTCTACCACAATTCCACAAAACCTTAGCCGCAGTACATCAAACATCTCGACTAGATCCCTTTCGACCACTCTCTACTAAGGCTCACATTACTGATATTCGATACATTTCGTCTTCAATATCTAAATATTTCCCTCCATTCATTTACCTCATACAGAAACCCACCCATGCCCCCCCCCACCATCCACCAGTTCTCTTCGCAACATGCGCCCTCATAGGTCAATCCATCTTTCACTGGGGCACTCATTTTTGTATCTGTACACTCATCCCAAATTATTCTTTATTTATTTGGTAATTGTGAAAAATCCTTTGTTTCCAGCATTTACTTATTTTTTTGTCATCACCCCTGATGACATTATTTTTTCCTAGAAAATCTACCCATGTTGCCCTCGGTTGGGGCATCCAATTTCCCTCTTCATTCTAACATCGTTCATAAAACTTGAGTATCCCAAGTCCATGTACCCATGATCTCTGAGTTTTTTCACATTGTTTGCCTCTATCTTGTTTAACCCCATATCTAGTCATCCCCCTGACACTAGACACAGTTTTGCAATTGCTACCAAATTCCCCTTCCAAATTCCCCAACCAAGGGTAGTCTTGAGTCTCACCGCATCGTGACTTCATTCATGTTACCTATCTGTACCTGATCTCATCTCAGTGGATTTCAAAAATCCCTTTTCTTCTTGGAGTCACATCTTCCTTTCTGTCAACATCAACACAGTTTCCATAGGGGCAACAATATCTTGACTCTCATTACTTTTATAATGCGGATTCTCAGACGACACAGAGAGAATCATAATTTCTCTTTGATTTTGTTGACCACCATAACATTTGACTTCAACAAATTCTCATGTTACGGTGGGTCTTACTATGTGACTATTGCAACTGTTTTATACCAACCGAAGACCTCTTAATTCATTAGTCTCTCAATTCCTATGAGTCATCAACACTTATTATAGATTTCCTTGCCTCACTTCAAAGCATGTTCACCATTCATAATTGTTAAATTTCATTATCAACCAACCCAGAGGTCGCCGTAGTTATCTACACCAACATACATCTTTAATTATTGTCTTACATTTTGGTTACATGACATGAGAATGGAGCATTCCCGCTTCGTTTGTACAAAAATTTTATTTTTTCTCCCTACAGAAAGGTTTGGGTCCCACGGTTTCCCCTCTCCCTCCGAAGGATTGATCTTGCAGTTCCTCTCAGCACTCTTCATTACAATGGCACTCTCAGTATAAGAAACATTGATGTATTTCAGCTACAAGTATGCTCCTAATCTCACACATCAGGGGGCATCTGTTATCAATAAAATTTCATCCGCAACATTGCATGCAAATGGTTACAGAAATATAGCAATGCCAACAAAAATTAGTTCACCTGCAACACTAAAATACATTTCAAAAGTAAAAAAATGTACAATTGGGCAAAAATTGACATGCACAAAGTCACCAAAGGAAGCGCGTGCATAGTGCGCGGGCCAACAAATCCCTCAGAGTGCACAATGCACCAAATGCATGATTGTGTGGCACTATGCACAATGTTCCAAATGTGCGATTGTGTGGCACAATGCACAATGCACCAAATGAAGCAAGATATATGTCTTTATGGCATACTATTCATCAGAACCAATAAATGGATAATAATGTTACTTTTAATATTTACAAGGAGGCTATTCGGCAATGCATCCAATACATGCAACACATTCCACCATATATTGGTGAAGTATATAAAGGTATTATTCAGTTTTATGGCATGGATGCATCATATATATATTCATGTGAAGAAGGATCCATATCACCAATGGAGATCAATGCATTACAGAGTGATGGAGAAGGACATCATCCAGATAGAAAATTATTGGTATGAAGAGTGGAGAATCTTAGAGACAGAACGAGAGAAAGAGACAAAACTAGAAAAATATCAAGAAGAAGAGGAATAAGGAGAGAAAGGAAATGGAAAATAAGTTGTGTGTGAATTCCCACCACTTGTTGGAGATAAAAGGAAAGAACACCCTAAGGGTAAAATAGGAAAACAATGAAAGAGGTAGAAATTTTTACAGAAAGTGGTCATTCAAGCATTAATAGATGATGACTCAGAAAAGATCGTGGATCAACTTAAGAAGGTTATAGATGAAGATTTTGAATGAGTGGAATAGAAGCAATAATAAATGAACTCAGACGTGCAAGTGCATATTGTGGCACTTCAAAATATTTTGAATACAACTAGGATAGAATCACTTAGAACAGGAGAACAAGAGAAGATGGAGAGTACGCCGAAGACGACAGAGTTGCAACCAATGACATACCACCAATATTCAACATCAGGAGAGTGTCGGGTGATGAATATAGCAATAGAAGATTTAAATTTCCCTATGGTAGAGTTACAGGAGCATGCACAAAGCACTTAGTGATATCGACTTAGTGTTGTCTCAGTTTCCCATAGAAGTATTACATAGTTTGCAAACGATCTTCATGTAGGAAATTAAATTGTGCATGGTGTCAATGTCAATGGACTTGACTAAGGTAGTTGAAGAGAATGATGTGCTACAGGTAGAATATGATAAACTTAGGTTGGAGAGGGATAAGGTTGCACAAATGAAAAAAATTATTGAAATAGATGGTACAGAGGGTCAATATTAATATTCTAGAAGTACCTATGGAGGTATATACCCCTTTAGAAGAACAACGTACAAATATTAGTGAATCTATTTAGGGCTTCCACATGAAGATTATTTATTTGGAAGCATGCCAGACACCAAGTACACCACCAGAAGAAAGAAAGAAGAGAGAGGAGATAATTGTGACAACAATAGAAAACATAAATAGCATGGATGAAGAATGAGCAAATATTTATGAATAAAGCACACAAGTATGGAGTATGCTACTGGAGAATGAAGAACTAAAAGCATTAGATCAAAAACTACATTATGTTCAAGAGAAAGTGTTGAATATTAAAGACATGATGAATAATATACCAACAAAAAAAAAAAATGGTTGTCTTAGTGGAGAATAGAAAGGTAAAGATGGAGATTAATAAAATCATGGCTGAGAAGCATACGTCGATGTAAAAGTTAGAGCCACTGCAAGAAGAAGCACTCAAGGTAACAAAAGAAATCGAAATAATACAAGGCAAGGTGAATCAAGCAGTACAAGAGAGTGAAGAGAAGTTGTAGACTCCTATCATTGCATAGGATGCAGAAGATATATCAACACAGGAAATAGAAGCAAGAAAAAAAATCACAAATGTTAGGGAGACTTTTGAGAAGCTCATTTCCACATTGAAGGAAGTGCAACAACAAAATTGAGTAGCTCAAGATGAGCCATAGGTGAGTGTTGGGGGACTATTGGAGAAGGAAATTTTGGGTAAGTTTGGGGAATTGTGTAGGAAACAATAGCATGAAAAGTTGGCTAAGGAGCAACATGCACGAAATAAAGGAATACAGATAGTGGATTTTTAGGGGCCAACAATGCCTGGAAGAAGGAAGTTAGTTAGAAGTGTTTGGAAAAGTTTTCCACATTGTAACTGGCTAAGACCTAGTGTCAAAGTATAAATATGTGATGGGTTTTTGGGTTGTAAAGGGGGATTAGTCGTGAGAAGTGAGAGATTCATGAACTTATGAGTTGAGCGAATGTAATTCCTAGGTTTGGGAAGGGTTGAGAGGTAAGAATGAGCTAAGTGTGGACTATATGTGCGAATGATAAGGCATGTTGGTTTATAACTGAGATATCTTGTATGAGCACAGTGTGCACCTTTTGTAAGAGATGATGTTGAATGATAATATAAGAATCCTTTCATTGTGTACATAGCCTAGTTTGGAGTGAACCATGTTAAATCACTATGTCATGATGTATCTTGTGGTGTGATGTGTTCCTTTTCTATTTTGTTTATGGTGCACATATAATGTATGAATGGTTAATATGAATATGTTAGATGCTATTATGATTTCGTGCACGAGATGTTTCTTAAAATGAATGAATGTCTCCCATTCCTCCATGAATATGTAATCTTGGTTCCTACAATACCCATAGGTACCTCGGGTGAGACTTCAACTGCTTGCAAGTGATGCTGAAAAGGTCAGTAGTTTTAGGTTTTTTTTGGTGATTAATATTGAATCCCAAGTTTTCCCACTACATGCCAACATCCCTTCATTCGATCCTCTGTTGGGAATTAAAAAAAAAGGTTTCTTCTTCGAAAATTTCATCTGCCATTTCTCTTCACATCATAGTTTGTCCTTTGTCTCTTTGGGTTCTTTAGGAAATATGAATTCCCTAGAGTGATATTTTTCATTGATCATCCCTTGGAAGGTGAAACCTCTGTGTGAATAGACCCTTTTACAGTCTTATATTCATGAGGAGAGGTTTCAAGCTTATTTTTTGCAAGAAAACTTGTTGTAGGTCATAGGTAGTTTGGCTGATTGTGCTCCTTTCCCTCTTGAGATTGACCTATATTGTTAGTTTTTCAAGGGGGTTTTCGATGAAGTAATAAATATACCTTGATAATATATAACTCTTGTCATAGAAAAGGTTAGAAAACAACTCTATGAATTGTTGAAAATAAATCATAGCACTCAATCTACTGAAATGAAAATCCACACAACTATTGAAACATTAACTACTTTTTTTTACAGTTCCCTGACAATGACACCAAAAATGACAGACTCTTCAATTACATCCTAATTAATTTAGTGAGAAACTAAATATTTATACATTTAATTATCTATCCAAGGTCTTATATTACTTACGAACTCTTATGCATTGTATATGCAAGCATAGTGTTGTAACTGCTAAGTAGTTGTACTAATTCTTGTTATCACTGAAATTTCATCTGCAACATTGCATACAAATGGTTACAGAAATACAACAATTCCAACAACAATTAGTTCACCTCCAACACTAAAATACATTTCCAAAGGAAAAAAATGTACAATTGGGAAAACATTGACAGACGCAAATTCACTAAAGGAAGCCATAAAATCCCTTAGAGTGCACAATGCGCGACTGTGTACGAGGAAATCTTCACACTCCTATGAACGATGCATTTATGGTTCTTGTTGGCCCCCCAACCACTTATGGACCAACTCCCAACCTGATTTGACCTCCATATCTGAGTGAAATCCTAATGGGGGGTTGGTCAAGGACCAAAGGGTGCCCTAAGAGGCCCCTTGTTCACACCAAGAACCAATTACATTTTTCCTTGAAGAAATGATATAAATAAGAGCCATGGGTGCACTAAGAAACAAAGATATTCATATTATTGTTATGTTTCCTCAATTCTCCCTTGATAATCCTCTTTTCTCCTTGGAGTATTCAAGCATCATTGCAATAGGCCATTCCCCTTGCCTCTTGAGGGAATAGGCATTAATTTTCTTCATCAATTTCCATTTTTCTTCCATTGTAAGAAGATATATCCATTAGGGAACTCAAGAGGCCTCCCAAGGAGGAAGAGGGGACTCATAAGTCCTCATTTTTCTCTACAGTGTTTTTCCTACTAATATAGTTATCCATTGGTGGCATTATCTTGGTCATTGGTTGATTTTCTATGGTTCTAAGTTTCTCATGCATTCTAACTTTTATTTCTTAGTTGTTTTAGTTTGTTTCTTTGTTTATTACATGTGATTTACTTGTTTAACCCACTCATGAACTTTTTTCTTGTCTAGAAGGCCTGACTAGGCATGCGAGTGTTTTTGTTTTTCTCACCCAAGTGACAAAACCAACACGATAGATTGGCGGACATAATGGGGACAAGGTATCAAATTCTGCCCTATTTGGGCTTAGAGAACACTTACTTTTAATCAATTTGTCTTCTAGGTACCAAAACCGGCCCAACCTTACCTATCAAAGGAAAAATTCTAAGCTGGAGGAGGATAATTTCACTCAAAAATTCCCCCCCCAGATGTGTATCGGAAAGTGAGTGGATTTTTTTTCCCACAGACGCACATTGTTCCCACCACAAACTTATTTTCTCTATGCATTGTGTGCCCTCTACACACCTGTTAGAATTGTAACTTATGCACATATACAAATTTTCAAAATTATAGGGGTTTTGTGATGGTTTGAGGGCCCCTAGCCTTCAGATTCTTACTTTCATACAATTTGTAATTCACATGCACTCCACTTAGACTCCTTTCCCATATGAAAGGTTAGCTAAACATAGGCACTTAGAGGATAAAAAGAACCAAGTATTCTCCTCTTTTGCTTTGGTTTCCACATGGATGGCTTGTTTGGTTTGTAAAAATTAAGTTGATATTATTACTATCACATATAAAGACACTTACATTGGGACCAGAAATTAACTTTGATCATTGAGTATGCTCTTCTCTCGCACCATAGAGCGATATTGAGAATCAGAAAGGTGGTTAAATGGACATTTCATCTCCCTTAACAAAAATATTTAGGAGAGGACAAAGCCCCCCTAGGGCTCCTATTAGTTTCTTTTGAAATCATCTTAAACTTGTAAGGGCCCATACATGCACACATGTTGCAAACTTAGGATAGTTTATTGAAATTTCTTTCTTAGTTTACATCACTAGGGGAGTTTAAAGATCAAATTAGCGGGCCCATACATGCCCACATGCTTGAAATCTAGGATAGTTTTTTAATATTTCTTAGTGTAAACAACATTAGGTAGTTTAAAGGATTGGTAAGGACCCATATGTCCACATGATAGTTCTTTAGGGCTTTTAAAATTCTCCAAGGTTGTACCAATCACACTTAGTATGCTAGGTAACAAGTATTTTTAAGGACCACAGGAAGTCCAAATGTTGCAATTTCACACCTAACTTATTAAAACTTGGCACACTTTTTCACTTGCTCACACACAAAGTCACTCCCCACTCACATAATTTCCATTTCGAATTGTGGAGGTTGAAGTAGGTTTTCTCCAAATGAATTATTAAATGTCCCACTACTTCTTTGGAAATTATCCACACCCACTTAACTCAAACGAGATTGTTTCACATCCCCAATCTCTCATCCCACCACCTCTAAAATTTTTCTACAAACTCACTAAATTTTCCTCCACAGGAGGTTCCAAAAGAATTTTTTTATTCTAGGTAGGATCTTGGGGTTAGACATCCAAATAACCCCTTTTTATCTAGTTCTCACATTTTCAAACAATAGAAGTTGACAAATAGGGAAATTTCAAATCCTCCAAGTCAAGTGTTCCTACACCATAAGGCAGGGAGATACCCATGAAGGGTTGAAGGCCGAGGTCCAGTTGTTCTTTCCATCCCCACTTAAGTCACCCAACTCTTTGAAGGGATCTAGCCGGTGACCCATTTCTGAGGCCGAAAATATAAATATCGCACTTTGACCGAGGTATCTAGTGACCAAAATTTAGGACATCTACCCATGTGGAAATTGTGGGCTGCAATTTCACCTTGATCATATTTTGTGTGACTATTGGGAAATATCACCATCTCTTTCACGATATGCACCCTCTACCCCTCATTATAACTGATTATTTCATCCTTCACTAGTTCCTCTTCTGATGGCTTTAGACCCCATTGTTAAGTGTTATTGGAAGGTCCGGTGCTATTTGAGAGGAAGGACGATATGTCTTTTAGGACACACGCATTTGATTTTATTTGTTCCCCCACGTGGACAAAATACACCTACCCACATGTTTTCTTATTTACAATTGATTTATGTATGATACTCATTTGATTACATGCAATTGTGAGTCGTATTATCTTGTGAAGGTCCAAAATATAGAAATTTCTTGTTCATTTATTGCTCTCATCACCATTTGCACACATTCACTTTGCTAGTCGGACATCATTGGGGATCCACAAAATCCCCGTCATTCCAGACGCTTGCAAAATCTCTCTCCTATTCTTGGAGGAGTCCTAGTGTTTCCAACTCATCGTCTTAACCATCTCACACTGTCGTGAGTGATACTATTTTGGGATTAGATTTACTTGTTTCCACTTTTCTTGTGTCCAATTCCGAAGGACATCCATCGACTAGCTCTCCTTCACAAGGAGGTGGGGGCAAACTTCTTCTAAAGGGAGAAGTACAACCCCACCAAATCCCTCTCAAGGGTCAAGTCCACTAACTGCTCACATAATGGTTGGAACTAATCCTCCACCCAATCCCCCCTATGCAATACATGGTGTCTCTCAACATTATTGATTTGACCAAACTCACGAATGATCCCACCCTACATGACCTCTGATGGCCCAATACTCCTACCAAACTACCTTCAGATATTCCAAAATTTGAAGGAAAACTAGGGGAATACCCCGCCAACCATGTTATGACCTTCCACTTATGGTGCTCTTCAAACAACATCATGGATGATTCCATCTGCTTATGTTTATTTTAAAGAACAGTCATTGGACCATCATCAAAATGGTGTGTGGACAAAAAATCAGGGTCCGATGTGACTTTTGAATCCTTGGCCAGAGCCTTTTTGGCATTTTTTTTCAATGACTAGTTTTTCATGAGACTGGTACCCATGATGGGTGTGACCTCTCAACCAAGTTCAGGTTCACCTTGTACCTCAACATATAAACTGGGCACTAGTGAAAGTGCTTCACCTTCCTATGCGCCCCATGGATCATTACCAAAAAACAATCTTTACTTTCCATTTCTTGGTCCTCCACAGCTAGTTTCTCCTTTTCATGGATAACCACATGTCGGCGTTAAATTTGCTCATCCCTCTCCCATTCAACAGCTTCATAATTTTGAACAGTTAAATACGACAATTCTGGTCCATCAGCCAAATAATGCCAAGAATAAATGGAAAAAATGAAACAATAATAACTCGGGACCAAGAGGAAATAACCCCAAACAAAACAAACCCATTAGGGGAAACCACAATCAAGGCATCCAGAAACCTCAAGGGGGAAATAACAACAAAATCCAAGGGAATAAAAACAACAACAACCTCAAGATGAAATTCCCTTGCACTCTTTGTAGTGAGTAAGGACATTATACTCACCATTGTCCCCAAATTGTTGAATTCAAATGGATGAAAGAATCCATGAATGTGCCACATCCTCCAACGTCGCCTACCCCTTCACAGGCCCCACAATAGTACTTGCAACATCCACCCCTAGTCGTGTTTCAAAACCTTATTCCACACCAAGGTGTGATGAATACCCAACATGAGGTACACCATGCCACACCATAAATGGGGTAGTATCAAAACCCAAGGCCCATCCACCCTAGAAATCTAGTTGATCGCAATATCCTCCTCACCAGTGAAGAAGAGATTCTTTTTCAAATGCATGGTTGTCAATATGGAATGCCCTATGAATCTACTCCAACCACCTCAGAAACGACTCTAGCTACAACCAAACAACCCTTGATGATTCCACACCCTAATATTGAATCTACTATTCATATACCTTGCATTCCATTGCGACATACTTTCAATAACCTTCAGGCTAGGGAAACACACAATTACAGTCTAGTTGATGACTTAGCACAATCTCCTACAACCATGTCTGTATTGGAGGTCCTTGTAGCACCCCAGGTTTTGAGCCACATATTAAATAATGTATTTTGTTAATTTTCAAGAGGCTAGAGGGCCCAAACAATTAAAAGAGGCAAGTGTGCCTAAGAAATGTAATGTTTGATCATTATTAATAATAAACACATCATTGGTTGCTAGACAAACAAGGACTAGAGTTATAGGGGGTTGTGATTTCACAAGAGAGGGGGTTTGAGGGGATAACTGTTTATTTCCTATTTTGATTACCCTTTTTTCTAAGGGAGTGGATCAGTTACATGAGCTTCTTGGGGGAGAGGCCATGAGGTTCTTGATTCCCCATGAATTACTTACACCCTCCCCTGGTCTGATTGGGGGGTTCACTCATTTTCTCACTCACTAGTTCATTTGTTTTCTCATTCACTCATTCATTCATTCCATTCTTACTTATCACTCATTCATCCTTCCTCATCTGTGTCTTGTCTTGGGAAATTCAAACGAACTGTTGAAGAGTAGCCATGGTATTGTTGGTTGTAGAGGTCGCTAGTGTAATCCATCCCTGACTTGAGTCTTGCACTTTGTTATGTCCATGGTACAATTTAGTTCGGGATACATTATAATTCAGGGGGGACTCCTTTATTGGTTGGTTTCACTGATACATATTGGGCCGATGACCCTAATGATCGGAATTATACTACAGGTTACATTTTCAGCCTTGGTTCAGGACCTATCACTTGGGCCTATAAGAAACAATAGGTATTTCACTTTCTTCGGTAGAAGTAGAGTATGGAGAAGTGGTAAATGCAAGTCAGGAAGCCTTGTGGCTTCGACAGATCATTTCAGAGTTTGGATTCCACCAACAACATCCGACCATCATTTGGTGTGACAATTAGAGTACCATCAAGCTCGCCAAATACCCAATTCAACATCCACACAACAAACACATCAATCTACACATGCACTTCATTAGAAAGTTCATTCATGATCAAGTTATTGAAGTGCTCCTTTTCCCTACAGAAGATCAAGTTGTAGACATTTTTACAAAGTATCTTACAAAAGTGAATTTTTCCAAACTTCAATCTATGTTAGGAGTTCAAGAAGTTGTCATCAAGGGGGGATAGGCTCTAATGCCTCCTTCCTTATCCTATTGTGTCACTATTGTAAATCATTCAATCCTTTCCCAAGTTGTTCTTAGGGGGGGATGTTAGGATATTTAGACACTTAGAAGTTAGTTAAGATCTACTTGGTCTAATGTGTTGTTAGGTAAAAGTGTGTTTCTTAGTGTGTTTCTTTAGTATGAATTAGTATGCATTTGTAGTTAGGAAATCCAACGGTCACGATATGTTCCCGACATAGAGTGATCTAATGGTTCATATTCTACTCGATCTCAATGGACATTGATCCATGGATTAACACCTGATTGGTCCATGATCTCTGTTGAAAGAGCATGGAGGGTCATTTGTCGATGATCGATTATGAGAAAATATCTTCGTAATATTTTTCTTTTGCATTAATAAATTGCTCCAAGTGGTCGCGTTGGCTGGGACCATGGATGTTTCCCCGTAGGGGTTTTACCACGTCAAAACATCAGTGTGTTGATCTTTCATCTAGTTGTGTGAGTGGTTACTAAAGGTGTTCATCCAATTTTGGAATACATGTGTTGTTGAACAACAAGGTCGGTTCATCCAATATAAATGATCGATGGTCGATGAAGAAAAGAGGAGGATAGCATGTCATACCACATCATCAAAATTGACACCTCAGGATGACATGTTATTCCACGTCAACATCCACATTTCATGCCATGTAAACAAGTTCCACATCAACTTAGTTTCCATGTAATCCCATAAATTGTTGATAGCAAATGATCGGGTCGACTGAATTGGTAAGGAGTTTCATTCTCCAATGAAAGTCATCGATGTTTGATGGTCAATGGTCGGGTCAGTTGGTTTAGTGATTTATTGAAATCAGTTTCCAAGGGAATGGGTCGATGTATCACAGTCGAGTTGATAGGTTTAGAGAAGTGTTGCATGCAACCAAATGGAAACATCATTCGTCGATCATAGATAGAGCTCAGGTCAATGATCTAGATTGCTTTGAGCTAGCGATTGATGGTGGAGATCCATATATGGACCTGAAGAAGTTTTAGGGGATCAATGAATGACATTTGACCCTATTTTGAGTTTGATGTATATTTAATGGTTTTTATAATAGTAAAACAATATTTTTTCTATAATTGTTTCGAGATTTTGAAGGTCATGAACTTGCTGGGCGATTTTGAGGCCCCAAATGACATTTTTAGGCAATCAAAACCCATGGGAACAAAGTTTGTATTGTAACAAGGTACACTCTATATTTAAATCTCAAATAAAATAACTCAAAGAGAGCTATCCAATGAGCTAATTCGAGTGCAAATCAGATATCATATGAGAAAGTTACAACTAAAACAGTTAAGGTAAAATTTTGACACCATATTACTTCTAGAGGGCATAAGTCCTTGCTCACAAGTCTATTTGGGGCATATGAGTAGTTTATGGAAATATTATGAACCACAGAAGGAAACCATGGATCGATATTTGGGATATGGGTACCTAAAAATCTGCAGGAACAGAAAGAAGCCACCTGTAGCATACATGAATAAATTGGGAAAACAATCTAAACTTCTCCAGGCCATAACTTTCAACTTGGAGCTTAGATTTGAGAAAATGAATAGTAGATTAAAATTTATTGAGGAGTAGAAGACATATATCCACCAACAATTTTAAATTCATCATTGAAAAGTTCTCAAAAAATAATAAAGATATTTCTGTAGCAGTAAGTGAGTGGAAATTGCATCATATGAATGTTGTAACTTTTCACTCAAAATTCAGAAGAATGCATGATTATAGTAATTGGAAATATGTTTCGAAGAGGAAAGAATATAAGGAATCAGATTTTGACTTGATCCCTTATGTTATTCAGAAATTGATGAAAAGAAAAACATGTATTCTAATTGATGAAGTGTTTTATGTTATGCATGTTCCAACAATAAGTATTACATGCACATTTCTTGTAGAATTAAAGGTACATGAAAGCAACTTTGGTTCGTCTATGAGAAATGGAGTTATGGAATATGCCTAGGGATATTACAGACATGAGGAAGAGATCATATCTTTTTATGTCAGCATGGGTGTTGGCACAGGGGCAGACCCAGGGTTCAGCTCTAAGAGCGCACCAACAAGCCCTAACTACTAGCCCTTTCGGCCACACCTGCAAAGCAGATGCAGTCTCACTCGAAGCAGTTATGAGGGGGTTGTAGGAAATATATGTCTGCAACCAAAGGGAATATCAAGTGGATCTAACACAAGAACAACACAACATTCATATATCACTTATCACTTAGATCTAGTCTACACATCTACTTATCAGATATAAAATAGTACTGCAATCACAGTATATCAATGACAGATATGAAATACCAATCACACACAACACAAAATATACCTGGTTCACCCTCTCTCTAGGGCTACGTCCACAGAAATGTGCTATAATATATTGAGGTAAAGCATATAGTTCTTATCTACACTCTTAGCTAACAGATCTTCTCTCTTCTCCTCTCTTTCTCTCCCCTCCTTGCGCACCCAGTTGCAGGGTTGATCTTCACACCTAGTTGAAGATGTTATAATCCATAAGGCTCTCACTCTCAACACTTCTCTCTCTCAATACAATAGTCTCTCACAATAATAATCATATCGATCACTAGCAACAATGATAACCTATCTTGATACCAACCCTAAGTACCAACCCAACCTAGGCCCTTTAGACCTCTATTTATACATTACAATAGCTCACTGACAACCTTAGGCCAAAACCTAGGTGTCCAAAACCCTAGATACCAAAACCCTACATGTATAAAACCCTAGGTCAACTTGACCCATATTTTTAGGGCTTTGCCAACCTGTATTTCCTTCCTTTTCACACGGTGCTCCAAAGCATCCATCGGTCACTTTTTCCCCTTTTTGAGTTATCCACAATCCCTCTTGCTTGCTTATCTGTCATCCCCGATCTCCTCATCCAATGGCTTTCTTTCTCGGGTTGCACTTCATAATTTCTGCTATTTTTCTCAGTTCAACCCAATAATAGTTAGTGTGTCTTTCACATAGTTCGCATTCTCCATTTTTTTCCTTGATCTTCGCATGCTTCCATAACCAAGGGCCAACAGGCCCCCAACACTCACCTGTGACTCATCCTGAGGCACTTCAGATCTGAGCTTCCTGTTTTACTTCGACTCCAGGCTGTGCAGTGCAGCCTCTGCATTCTTCTCTTTGCCTCCTCTCCATCCCTTGTGCAGACTGTATTTTCTGTGCTCGGTACCCAGTTTCAATTGCACCTAGTACCTAGACCCTTTTCTTCATGCCTCTACTAAGAGATGTGAGGAAGCTGGTTGTCATAGTACAACTTTAGCTGGATCCAATTCACTAAACCTTCTTTCCATTCTCCATTCAGAGTCTTAAATTGTGTAGCTCCTCCCTCTATAACATAAGTGATCTCGTATGGCCCTAGACAATGTGTTATGAACTTCCCAGAATGTTTTATGGAATTTCTCTCATATACCAGTACTAGATCACCTTGTTTGAATGCCTTCTTCTTGATGTGCCTATCATGATAGGCCTTCTCTCTTTCCTTCTAAAACTGCTGATGGAATCCTGCAATGAGTTTGTCTTCTTCCAATTCAACCAATCATGCAAGCCTCTCTTGAACAGCTCCAGGGTCATCCATACCTGTAAAGGTAGCAATTCTTAGGCTTGGTACCAAGTATTCCATTGGAACAATAGCTTTAAGACCATATACCAACTTAAAATGGGTCTACATTGTCAGCTTCTTACAAGTGGTTGTATAGGCTCGTAACATTCTTGGTACTCTTAAATCCCAATCATCTCTGTTCTCACAACAAATATTGGTTAGTGTTGTCTCCAAGATCTTGTTGAATGCTTCAACTATCCCATTTTCTTGTAGATGGTACGGTGTACTCTTCTGATAGTGGACTGTAAATTATTCAGTCAAGGATTCAACTGTCTTATTGATGAAATGTTTTCCTTGATGACTCATAAGGATCTTTGGGCATCCAAAACTGGTTATGATGTCATAAAATATGAAGCATGCAGCTGTAGTTGCACTACAGTCCGTAACTACTCTTGCTTTGGACCATCTAGTCAAGTATTTTGTTGCTATAATTATGTAGCTTTCTCCTGTACGCTTTCCTGGTGGATTTATAGGTCCAACAAATTCAATGGCCCATTTATAAAATGATTGTAGGGTTAGTTGCGGTGCTAATGGCATTTCATCTCTTCTGGATGGTTTCCCAACCCTCTAGCATACATCACAGGCTCTGAAATAGTCTTTAGCATCTCTGTGTAAAGTAGGCCACCAAAGGCTATCTCTAAGAACCTTTTGCGCAGTTGCTTTCCCTTCATAATGTCCTCCTGCGATGACTTCATGAGATTCCATAAGGATTAGTGGTCATTCTGCCTCCATAAAAAACCTTTGCAATATCTCATCTGGTCCCATCTTGTATAGATGTCCAACTATAAGTGAGAAATCTGTAGCGCGCACCACTAGTTGTTTCTTCTGAGGAATTGTATACTCACTGGGTGTCATTCCTGTTGATAGGAACTGGACTATCTCTGCGAAGTGGTCATCGATCTTTCTAATGGCTATTAGTTGTGCATCTGGTAGTGTATCCTCCAAACTAGTTGGCTCTTCTCCATGTTCCAACCTTGATAAGTGGTCAGGACCCTTGTTCATTCTCCCTGGCTTTACTATGATCTCAAAATCATATTCTTGGAATAGAAGAATCCATCTTCATATCCTCCCCCCCAAAACTAGGTTGTTGACTAGGTACTTTATCATAGAGTGATCAGTAAACATTTTAATGTGTCCTCCCAACAAATAGTGGTGAAATTTCTGCAGTGCATACACCATGGCTAATCCCTCTCTTTCAGTAGTGGTACAATTAATCTTAGTTGTAGATAGCTTGCTTCTAGCAAAGGATAATGGGTGGTCAATATCTCCTTGTCCTGACTGTGCTAACATAGCTCCTAAATAAATGGAAGATGCATCGACATGCACATGAAACTCCTTGGTCCAATCTGGGAAAACCAGAATGTGCGCAATAACCATTTTCTGTTTCAGTGTGTCGAAGCTCTCGGCATTCTTCTATCCAACTAAACTAACAATCCTTCTTCAATATCTTCTCCATGGGTGTTCTAATATTAGCATATCCCTTAATGAACTTTATGTAATATCTAGTATGTCCCAACGCAGTGCACAACTATTTGACTGATGTAGGAGGGGGTAGATCAACTATAATGGCAATTTTGGATGGATCTACCAGCAATCCTTGCTTGCATAGAATATGACCTAACAGGATGCCAAATGGTGAAAATAAAATACATTTCTTCAGGTTCAAAGAAATTTGACATTGCCTGCATCTATCCAACATTAGCCTTAGACATCCAATGTGATTTTTCAATAAGCTAAAAACAGTCCAATCATCAAAGTATGCTTCTAAAAATTTATGCAGAAATTCCTTGAATGCTTCGACCACCACCCTGGAAAAGATGGCTGGGGAATTCTTCTATCTGAATGGAATCACTATATATTGGTAGGATCCCCATTCTGTTGCAAATTTGATCTTATGGCGGTCTTCCTTGGAAATCCGGATCTGATGGTATCCTGAAAATCCATCTGTAAAAGAATATACTTCCTGGCCTCCCACATTATCTAACACTTCGTCAGTGAATGGTGTAGGGAAGGGGTCATACAAGCAAGCATCATTCATCTTCCTGAGGTCTACGCATATCTTGATTTCTCCTACTTTTTTGTCTTGCACCACCATAGGGCTTATCCACTCTAACTCTTCGACAGGTTCTATAATTCCTTCTTCCAACATTCTGTCAAGCTCAATCTTTACTTTCTCCTTATATTTAGGGTTCAGTCTGTAAGGTCTTTGCTTGACTGGTCTAGCATCTGGATTCAAATGGATCCTCATATCTCCCATAGGCCCTTTAATTCCCTTCATATCAGTGAACTTGTTTGGAAATAAGTCTTGATATTCATGCACTAACTCTGTAATTTTATTAATGGTAGAAGCATCCTAATAATCTCCAACGTTTGCAAACTTTGGTGTCTATTCTCTTCCAATATTGACTTTCTTGATTTTGATTGGTTTTCTAATGAATGTTGGCTCAACTCCTATTCCTTCCACATCTCTTTGGCCCTCTATTTCTATGATGTTCACCTTCCTTGGATCATCGTCTTCATCAACATTGATGTTGTAACAACCTTGCAGTTTCTGGAGAGGCGTAGTCCATTCATCTTCTTCTTGTTCTAAGGGAAGGCTAGATACCTCCTCGAATAATTTCTATCTCACAACCTGTAGTGCTTGATCTACTGAAGGATATTGACTTTCAAATAAGAAAGTGGTTACAAAATTATAAGTCATACCTTTCCAATCTGTAATGATGAGGCACAGTTCTGCTTGAAGGTACTAGTTGATAGGTGTCTTGTTCGGCATGTTGATGAATATGTGTACCAATTTTTCTTGATGAATATTGATCCAGGAATCCTCACATCTTTGCACATGGTCCTTTGGGTAGTGTCGACCTTTGTAGTGAACTTCAAAACCTTCTACTTGTGTTGAGAATCGTGTTGTCATCAAAGTATGGCATTGTACCCAATCTGTAATATTACTTTTGTGTGTCCCCCACCATCTTGCTGGTGTGGATTTAAAGGCCTCATCCGTTGCCAAAAACCTCTGTTGTGTTGGTACACTTGCTTCAAAGTCTGATAAGAAGGCTTCTAATAGATTTAGAACATCAAATGTGGTTAAGTTACTTACTGTTGTGTCGATCCAGCGAACTTCTCTGGCTAATCTAGCACATCTCCTTATAGATACTTCATACATATGGTTCTTCCAATTCTCCAGTGCTTCTTCTGAGTCTGATGGGCATGCCCTGTCACTTCACCAACTTAGATTCCCATCGACTGTAGGATTAATGTAATCTTGTTGTCTGGTTGTTAGTTTATATATGTTTTCTAGTGCATATATGTGGTCTTCTTCTTTGATAGGTTATGTGTACCGCTGACCTTCATCTGGATCTAAAGGTACGATGACCCTAAGGCCACCTCCTTCAAAATTCATACATATTTTCTTTATGTAAACAACAATAGAGTTATTGAAGGCCCAATCAATTCCTAACAACGTAGGGTAAGCGAAATTGTCATCAACTATTTCAATTACCTCAAAATCTGCAAATGTTCTTACTCCATCAATGTCCACAGGGACATTCTCCAATCGTCCAAATGGGATGAAAACTTGCTAGTTAGCCATCCTAAGCCTGATAGGAGAATAAATCAACTTTGGTTTTCCCATCAGTGCCCAAGTTTTCTTCGTCATGACATTGACCTCCGAACCTAAGTCAAGAACTACATAGTCTATCTCATACTCTCCTATTTGAGCATTCAAATGTAATTTCTTATTTTCCCTTATCTTCTTACCGATTTGGTGTACTTCCCTATTCATTAAGGGATCTATCTGTTGAAACAAATTTTAAATTTTTTTTATCCCTAAGATGCAAACTTTCCTTTTTTCGGGTTTCATCTTTGCATAAAGCATAAGCTTCGTTATCATTCCCAAGCGCCCGGTACCGATTTCCCAAAAAACTTTATTCTTTAAATAATAAAAGGTAAAAAATCTAAAATGTTATAAGAATCCTGACGCATTTTCTATAAAGTTATTGTAATCATGATAAGCCTTAAACCTAATGGAGTTAAGATTAACTTTAAAAAAGTTTTCAGGATTTGGGGTTTGTTGAGAACATTATTTTTTTTCAATACATATTGAATCACGACATCCCGATCCCCGATTTCTCGAAAGAATGGGAGTTAGTTCAAATTTTGATTAATTAATTCATGAACACAAGAAGTTAAGACTTAAGAAAATCAAATCATGATGTCAGGATTCAGAGTTCAGCGATAACATATCTCTTGTCAACACGATCCCCGAAATCCTAAAACGCGAAATCCCGACCCATAATTTGTGTTAAAACTGAATTAATCATGTTTTGTCTTTAATATTGATTAATTAAGTCCTAAATTAATCATATCGCGATTTCAGAAATTGGGATTCATTGGTCACATACTTCTTGTCAACACGATCCCCGAAATCCTGAAGCGCTTAATGCCGATTAATTATTTTGCTAAAATGAATTTAAGTCTTAATTAATCTCATTGTGATTTCACAATTTCGAAAATCAGGATGCAGCGATAACATACATCTCATCAACTTGATCCCCAAAATCCCGAAATGCGAAATATTGACTCTTAATCTATGATTAGTACAAATTAACTCTGTTTTGAAAACATGATTAATAGTAATCAATCTTTTTAGGTTTTGTTCACGTTTCAGTTTTCGATTGAATGAAATGTTCTGATTTTTTTTAAAAATTCAAAAGCACCAAAATGCGGCCACTTAAATAAAGAATAACTGGTGATTTGTGACACTAATGTGTATCTTAGTAAATATCTACTGCATTAAATGTCTTGAATTCTTGTCAGCTATGTCAGTCCCTTCATCGTTAAATGAATTAAAAGAGAGTTTGAAGGTCTGTGTTCCGCAACATTTTCTGTTTCAAAATATCAAGCATAAGACGCATTCAGCCGAGCTCATACACTCCTTTTCTGTGACAGGTTTTCCATCTAACTTAACGTCATGGCACCAAAAAAGGCATCAAAGAAGAGTGAAGATACACAGGAAAAAGATATCATATCTGACACTACGCCACATGCTATTGATTCCATTAAATCTTGGACACAAATCTTTGAACTCCTGCAATTTGAATTCAAGAATTCTCATACTGATTATGATAATCACTTTCGGGATATAGCAGAACCAGAGCTTCATAAGATCGCGGCACGCCCTCAGCTTTTGGTGTATAATGATATGATCAGTTGGGCACTGGAAAAGGTTGATATTTGATGAGGAGCATATTAAGTAATCAAGGGGTCATTGTCATCTCGTTTAGGCCAAAACATATACAAGTAATGTATAATCTTTCCTAAGTACACTTTTAATGCTAAGTTTTTAGCTGAATTTCAAAGGAAAGAGTGTACTGAGGCAGACCGAACTTATCCTGATTTAATTAGAGATTGGTCGAGATGTCCATCAAATTTTAGGGCTGATACCCATGGGGTTTATGCCATGACATATTTGAATGAATACATGGTCTATGTAGATATTATGATGTGTAGACTGTTTGGGAGAAAGGATCCCTCCCATTTTCATGCAGATTGGGTGCCCTTTTTATAAGAAGCATCAGAAGGATTCACTTTCAACTGGAGTAAAATTCTATCTGATAACCTATCTCAAGAAGTTTCAAACTACAGAGTTGCAAAATCTAAAGGTCAACCAATGGCCTTTTATATGTCAACATACATTATGGATGCAGTTTTCTTTATGACTCCTTTTCCCTTGATGAATTGGAGTCGGAACATAACTTGCCCCAAGCCCATTAATGAATATCTCTACACTTTGGGAAGAAAATGCTAAGAATGCATTTTATGAAATTTGTCATTTTGTAATAATTCCAATGCATAACATGTTTTATGGCTATGAACCCCCTCACATTTTTGAGTTAGTCTCAGGAAATCTCAAAGCGATAGCTGACTGGTTTATTGATGAGAACTTTTCTTATGTTAGGGTTCATGGGTTCTCAATTCCTCATCATGCACTTCCAAAATTTCTCCCGGACAGATTGGTATTGAGGGAGGTAGCACAACAAATAGTGAAAGGTGGTATTGTTGGACAACTGAGAGGGGGGGGGTGAATAAGTTGTTACCTTGCTTAAACAATTATGCTTCCTTTAAATTCTTTGGTGAGACACTAAATGATGATCACAATAGTGTAGGGAAATAAACAATGGCACATTCAGCATCAGTCACATATATGAGAAACACAGAGACAGATATTTCCTGAGGAAACCCAT